>JAFVLL020039608.1:0-11568 GCA_021397915.2 Tor tambroides | reverse complement strand
AAAGTCATGGAATTTTAAAACAGCAATTTCCAGGCCTGGAAAGTTTTGGAAAAAATAAATAAACCCAGAAAGTTTTGGAAAAGTCATGTTTCACACTTTGTACAATAGAATTATGTTTAATCAGGTCCTGAATTTCAGTGCGATATTGCGCATATATCGCATTACTCATTCCCGCAGATTTCGACTTTAAAATGAGGGAAATTCCTGCCAAACATTTATTCAATATAGAGTAGGCTAGATGAGTAAATAAATTCACACAAACCATCAGACCAAATCAGTCATTTGAAAACAGCATGAGTGATTCAGCTGTACCGTGTCTTCTCTCTTTGACCTTCTCTTAACATCGGCGCATCTAGTGCTGCTGCACGCTGCGATACAAGACTTTAGCTCACGTTTCGGTACAGCTGACAGAATTGTCTATTGCCTAATCGCTCATTGTTGTATCGTCACAAAAATGTATTATTTGCACGTCTTTTTAAGCCTTTCGGTATTCGCGCTCTCCAGAGGCACTTTTCTGTGCGCTCAGAGTCACATCCAAAGCGCGAACTTGTTGCGCTTAAGTGGCCAAATACACGCAAAATGACGTCAAAATGGTTCTCCTGGCGAGTATCCTCATAAGCACTGTCGGTTTTGTCTTAAGTTAATGTAAACAGTTGTGAATGAAAACGCATGTGTATCGGTATTGGATCCGTGAAATAGGTCTTGTGACAGTAGCCTAATAAAGTTGTGCCATCTGTCATTAATGTTAATCAAGCAACAAAAGAATGCTTACTGCTCTTGACTAAAAAATGTTTTGTTGAATAACTTTAATATGTTAATTTACAGTTTATTCAATTTCTGTAGCCTATTTAACACACGTTCATATTTTAGAAAATGTAGTTAATATTTGCATCATTAATGATTTATCTTATCCACCCGCGACCCACCCGCAAATAATCAGAATGCAATTTTTTATTACCCGACCCACCAGACCCACAGATTATCCGCAGCGCCCGCGGATATAACCGCCATCCGCGCATCACTAATTCTTCGATATTTTATTAGTGGAACAATTGAAATCTCTCATTTAAATAGGTAGACTCAACCATTTTACTTCCATGTGATGTATTTCAAAGTTATACATATACATTTTTTATACGTATAAATTTATATAACTTTATACATCAGCATTGTAAAAAGTGATTTCTATATGACAGGTGGTTGAAACAGAAAAATTAAAAAATTAAGAGGGCTTGATGATTTCAGCCAAACAAAGAAAGCTGCGTCAGAGGTGGAGCAAGTTTTGATTATACATAATCCAAAGACATTTTTTAACATCTTTTTTTTCTTTAGACTAATGTGCATTGATGAATCATTTGCAGTAAGACCAGGAACATGCATTAAAAAATCAGAAATCATTCTTGATTTCTTGAAATCCTCAGATTTACTTTTTTCCATTAGTGCATTTTGTGTTTTTGGAATAAAACAAATGTGGCATTTGCTCTGATTCGAGTCTTTTGGGCATGTCGAACTTGGCAAGATGCCAACAAATCCCTCCTCCTAAACATATTTAATCGTTGCTCAGAAGAGTAATAGACACTTTCTACAGGTGACATTTGTCTAGCAGACAAGAGAGCTTAATGCAAGTATCTGAAAAGCTTTTTAACAGAGCAGCAGCAACGACTACTTTATGCCCCAGTATCATCCGTCATGACGGATATATTTTGGACATGTATTAAATTTCAAAACGGAGGTTTTTTTTAAGACGGGCCCAGCTGTTCATTCTGGCTGGGATTTGTGTTTACGTTTATGAAATGCTGGCACTGAGCTGGATGTGACTGAGGGTTGAGGGAGCTGATGCCAACTTTACTCTCACACCCAGTATGAGCGCAAGGACAGGGAAGAGTTTTCCCACAAAACGCCCAAGAAACGCCCAGAATATATCCAAGAGACACCCAGGGCTGTCATCTGACTGTGATGAGTTTTCTCACGTCTTCTCACAAGGCTAAGCCCTGGCTCTCAACATATTTATAATGCTTTTTCTAATGCTTATGCTGAATTAGGTTTTACAAAGCACCCAAAGTGCTTAATGAAAGAACTGCATAATTGGGATTTATTTTGAGTGTATATCCACTCTGTAATTCAACCATTTTCATGCTTAGTCTTAATCATAGTTTCTGCAACAACAAAAAATAAACTGGATAATAAATTAAATAATAATAAACAAAATTATGAAACCAGCCTAGAAGGATGGATTGCTGACCTTGGAGTTTATGTATCACAGAACTGCTTATGTATGGAATTTTATATACTGTATGGTGGCATCCCTTTGAACGAATCTGCAATCTGCACTGAGAGCAAGGAAGGCAGTGAGCCAACCACCCATTTAATAGCATGCTTCATTTAATAGCATACTCTAGCCCTTCTACACAAGAGCAGCCTGTCATCATTGAACATCACTGCAACGCCGTGCTGCAAATACATGTGAGTACTGTGTTTATACATAGACACACACTTTTCAACTACACAAAAAGCACCAAATAAAATAAATTAGTGCCTGAAGCTAAATGACTACTGGAATAAAGAAAAAAAATCATCATTCAGATCATCATTTACTCACTCTCAAGTCATGTCAAACCTGTACATTTCTCTTTCTTCTACTAAACACAAAAGAGATGTTTTGCAGAATATACTGTCTGTTCTTTCCCATACAACAAAAACATTGGTTTTCAAGCTCCAAAATGTACAGTTCATGTGTACCATAAAGTAGTCCATATGCAAGACAATCATGTGGCTTTAGAAGTTGCACAAACCACTTTTTTCCTGCTAAACATATTCTTTTTTGCTTACAGATGATACTGGTTTGGAACAACATTAGGGTGAGTAAACAGACTTTTCATTTTTGGGTGAACTGTTCAATTAGGAATGTAATGCTTTTAAATTTGCACTTTAGCAAGTTGAAATGCTTGGGAGATTGATTTCAAATAACTATAAAAGTGAAAGAGTAAGAAAAAACTTTAAAAATTGAAGGACATAAGAGTAAATTGGTTGTTACTGGAAATAATAGTGTTTTAATAAATATATACATTTTTCTAAGTAGTATAAGATTTGAAAACGCAGCTGTTAAAATAATATTGCCCGCTGTCCTGGAGAAAACCATCTTTTCTTATGAAACTAACAAGATCTTTTCCACAGGGCTGCAGCAGGGGAGATTTAACCTCTTTGCTCTGAGGAAGGTGGTCTGTGAAACTGTATGTGTAACATTTGCATTTCTCACAGGATGTGAGGACTCCAGGAGTTGAATGGAGATGCTACTAGAATGGGCTGTTAAAGGTGTCAAACCCTGTTTAATCAGACCACCTATTGAGTCCTCAAACAACCAAAACATTGCAGGGAAACAATAGTTATTGTCCTCAAGCACGGGACCATGCCAGTAGAGACCAGAAGTCTTTTAACCACTGACAGTAAGTTTTCAGACTGCTTAAAGCTTTTGCTTATGCTGTAACCCTTTGTAAGTTTGTGTTACAGACTACATGATTTGTAATATTAAATTACCCATGCATTTGTTTAAAAGCTGTTCAGTACTATTCCTATTGGTTACAAAACATAAAAAAGATTTTATTTGCAAAGTCGCTGATCCAAGCTGCTTCCAATTCAACAGCCCATTTTCTAAAGTGTCAGAGTCTCTATAGCAATGGAGTCGAGGCAGTATGTTATGCCTGGGAAACAAGCCTCGGCCTGTCAGCCCGCTGTTTGAATGTGTGTGTGTCTTGACATGCTTTTTAAGGACTTAATTACACACAGTGGAGGGGTGCCCCCACAGCAATGTTGACTGCCGGGATTGCGGGATGGGCGAAAGAGTTTATAATCACCTGGCAGCTCCTGCACACAGCAGCGTGTGTCTGCTCCTCCTCTACATAGACACGCGTCTGTGTGTCTGTTTGACTGAAGGGTAGGGGTGGCAGTGTTGCCAGATTTTGCTGAAAAAAAAAACAAGCCCAGAAAAAGGGACCTGCCTCACTAAAATAAGCAACAAGTCAGTTTTTGTGCTCTTGGTGATGGGTGGTTGGTGGTAATAGATTAAGGAGAATTCCTTATTTTGTTGATTTTATTTATTTAATATAGAAAAAACTTAAATTATTCTTTTGCATCTTATTTTTTTTTAAATAATAATTTAAAAAAATCTATACTTTTATGCATACAACTGGCTATCTAGATCAATTGGGCAAAAGGCATTTTTTTCTTGTTAACTATGGCGATTAATGATAAAATGGAAAGTGTAGGTTGATTATCAAATGGAAATTTTTTTCATCATGGTTTCATTGTACTATGTGGGGCAAGCGCTATCAAATACGTGACTGTATTTTGTAAATAAACCCCATTAGAACACAACCCGCGACTGCCCATATTTATAAGAAACTTTATTAAATCTATGACAATGTCAAAGAAGTAATTTTTATAAGAAGTAATTATTACTTTAAAATCCATGTTGTTTCAAAAATTGTGATTTAATGTCTAAATCCCCCCCAAAAGTGACTCTGCAAAGCAAAAAATGTTTGCAATGAATGTACTTGTGCTAATTATTGTCTAGTTATACAGTATGTAATCCAACTCATGCTCATTGAATAAATTAAATGATACAATTTTCATTATGTTAGTAAGGCAATGTTTAAATTGTAAGGATAACAATTAGTTTCGTTTTTCAAGTCCATGCTAAAATAAGCAGACATGGCAACTCTGAGGGGTGGATAGTCTGATGTTAGGATGTCTTTGTGTGTGAGTGTGTGGAAGCAAGTCCATTCATGACTCACTATCAGTGTTGACAGTAAATGCTTCTTATGTTTCTGAGTGTTCTCTGATGAGCCATTATCGCCATAATTTCGGCACGCTGATTAGAAGCGTATCATTTTCAAGGCTTCGAGATGACTCCTTGAGGATAGCATAATTATGTTTGTCTCAGATTAAAACTTTTCCATCAAGCTGAGCTGGCATCGAGCATATATATAGACACTACCATTACACACACACACACACACACAGTACTCCACAGGGAGATCTATCCCACACTCCAGTGCTTCGTTTTTTGAGCTAATCCCTGTTGATTTGACCCCATGCATGATGTGTCCCCGAGCCTGCAGCCTGAACTGCTCTCCCACCCTACGTATAGCCTTGCTGTGATTAATGAAGCTCTTCAGTGTTGGGCTTTACGCATGGACAGACACAGTCACAGACTGTCCAGTAGCAGGGCTATGGAGCAGCAGATTCAGCCCAGCCAGAGAAAACATCCACAAAGAGATAAGCTCCTGCTTCTGTTTTCACCACTGTGGTTTATGAGGAGGTGTGTTCATGGAGAGAGATACTTTAATTGCTGGTTTAGTCCTTGAGTTTAATGATTCTGTTACACCTTTTGTATTTTAAAAAGCCCATAGAAGTAGCAGAAGGCAAGTCAATTCAGTCAGTAGCCACCCTTTGTGCAGCTATTGTCTGTGTTGGCAATAGGCATACAAGTAAAGCTTGTACCTACACTACCATTGAAAAGTCTGGGGTTAATAAGATTTTAATTTTTATCATTATTATTATAATTATTTCCTTTTTTTGAAAGAAAATATTACTTTTATTCAACAAAGATATATTAAACTGATCAAAAGTGACAAAAAAGACATTACAAAATATTTTTATTTTAAAAAAAATGCAGTTGTTTTGAACTTTCTATTCATCAACAAATATATTGTGAGTTTCCACAAAAATATTAAGAAGCACAACTGTTTTCAACATCATAAATAAAAAATGCTTCCTGAGCACCAAATTAACATTAGATTTCTGAAGGATCATGTGACACTGATGACTGGATAAATGCCTGCTGAAAATCCAGCTTTGCCATCAGAGGAATAAACTACATTTTAAAATGCATTTATTTTAAATTCTAAAAACACTTATTTTAAATTCTACTACTATCCCACAATATTGCTGTTTTTACTGTGTGTTTGATTAAATTCAGCCTTAGTGAGCATAAGAGACTTTTTTCAAAAACATTGAAAAATCTTACTAACCCCAAACTTGTAAACGGTAGTGTACTTGAGTGGGAAAAGACCGGGACTAACCTCTTTTTGTTTCACGCTCTCGCAGCACTTGGATACTGGAGAGAATGTGGATGCGATGGAGACGACTTTGGACCCCCATACCCAACAGATCCATTTCTGTAAGGTGCAACAAGTCCTAAAGAGAGACAAAAACACAGAGTTGAAGTGGTTTAAATGTGTAGTGAGAATGACAAGGGCTAGAACTAATGGCCATCTATCATTCACACAACAACAAACATCAGAAAAGTGTACGGTTTAAGCTAGCGGTGTGTCATTATGGCCGGTGCTTCGCCACTCCTCAAAGTTAGGCCTGGTGTGGCTTTCAAAACAATACATTCCTTCTGCTTCCGACACAACAAAAACGCATGGCTATGTTTTAGACAGCATCTCTGCTTTCATTGTTCCTGGCAGGACAAAACAAGAGCTGTTTAATTGAAGGTTATGTGCTATCTTCTGCTGTTTAGTATTTACAGTGCACATGCCAAAGCATTCCTTCCAAAATAAACAGTAACAAACATGTGCTGTCCCAGCATAATGGGTTATTTGGGACTGCCCATATTTTGTCAATGCAACTAAAATTGGTTTGCTCAGATTTTTGTGGCTGCATTCCAATTTGCATACTATCCATCCTAACTATGCAAGATTTGAATTTGTTTGTGTCTTGATGTTAGGTATTTCTGTGGATTGCATCCATAAGAATGTATCCTTTCATGGAAAAGCCAAAGATATTGGTTCACAGGAAAACAGAAATTATGTAGAAACAATTTTCACTCAGACATTGCTAGTAAATGTCACAATTTATTACAAAGAAAAAGCATGTAATATTGAATTAAACATGAAATTTTGAAGTGGAAAGACTGCAATCTTGAAAGCAAGATTTCATACTTCAACTCTTGTTCTTGTAAATTGTTCTTCAATAATTTGATTATTTACATCTCTGTTTTTATATCAGTAAATGTTATTTTTAGATCTCTAAATAAATATCTACTTTTATACTGCAATTATAATGTTGTAATGCCTGAATATACTTACTATAGCATTTAAAATAACCAATTAAAAATTTTAATATATTGTTTTTAATAAAGAAAAAAGAGAAAAAATGTAATTTAAAATGTCCTGGTAATCTTTGTGCTGTTCATTCTCATTATTCAAAGACCTTTACCAAGTCATTCGTTAAGCGTAGCTATGAGGATCCGTGTGAAATCTGTTGTACTGAATTGGTGCAGCGAGGTGAAGCAGTGTTGATCTAACTTTGGAGAAACAGATGCATGCCGCATTGCTCTCTTTGTGTGTTTTATCTCATCTGCTCCAATGGTTTCATCGAATGGATTCTACCCAGAATCTCCTACATCAGCAGCAAGCACTCTTTCCCACTGCCATGTCTCTGTTTTTACAGGCTAGTTTGGGGAAGCAGAGAGAGGGTAGTGGACAGAGCCAACAGACACAAAGAAAGTCAGTGAAAGACATAAGGCCAGAGTGTGGGAGAGAGAGGAGCGAAGAGATGGAAAACGAGGGGACAACATGCTGGTAAGGGCCCATTGTTCATCTGCCTTCAACCCACAGCTGAATCCAACAAGCCATGACAAATCCTCTGCACCCTCAAACTCTTTATTTACCATGTGTGTGAGACTTCAAAAACATGTCACTAAGCATGCAGCTATTCAGACACCTCACCTTGAGTGGGCAGGTAGATATAAGAGATGTGCTACTTTGTTGTTCTTTTGGCAGAAGGTTTGTAGATCTTAAGCCATTGTCCTATGAGATGGGTGATTTGCGTGCATGTGTGTGTGTGTGTGTGTGTGTGTGTGTGTGTGTACCCACAGATACTCATGAAAGACTCATAATCTAAGCATTACTAGTTGCCCTTATAAAAACTTCCATGGTACAGTGATGATATCAGATGACAAAACTATGGTACTGTGATATGATAATAGTGATGATGGTACTAAATGCAGGTTTGTACACTCAGAATTTAACTGACAATGCTTTTGAAATTCTAATTAAATTCCTGAATTTTAATAAACAGGATGCAGAATTGAAATTTAAAACTGAATTTATGGAAGCTATATAGATGTGTGTGTTTTAAGTCAAACATCTTAGTCACTCAAATCAGTTATAAAATAAAGGGAAAACACCTCTTTCATCACTGGTTAAAGTGGTAATGGATACTTAATAGCTGTTTTACTGGTGCTGTTCTTCATCCAGGCTTTACCCTGCACTCCATTAGTGAATTGGAATCACTAAAATACGATTCACCACTAAGTAATCAGTGAGCCTATAATGGACATGTACTGTATTCGTCTCAGAGTCAACACTGCCGTTGTTTCTGATCCATTGTTCATTTCTTTCTTGGAAGCTGAGTGTCTTTTTTTCTAGTATTTCTGTTGACAAGTGGATAATTGTGTGGAAGACAGTGACTTATACATCTTGTTATTTGTGGAGCATACAATGAATTATTTCAGAGCAACTGGACTTCTTTATGGGGCACTGAAAATGAGCCACCTGGGGCTCATGTTGTGTGTGACAGTTGGTGATCGACATTTTTCCATTGCATACAACTATCATGGTTTCTGACTAGAATGAAAATTAGTGCAAATGCATTAATGTAGGGGTGTCCAATCCTGCTCCTGAAGGGACACCTTCCTGCAGAGTTCATCTGCAACCTGCTTCATCACAGGTGGTTCTCAAGGAAATACATTGGACAACCCTGTACTAATGTAAATGGGATGCCCAAAAATTAACCTGAAATGGAGTATTAGGGGTATTATACTATGTTGGATATAAACCTTTAAAAAAAAAAAGTTTCACTCTCCTTCTGAGCATTTAAAAAATTACACCAGGAAGTGAAGATAAACAGTGAAGTATGTGTGCAATGGCCTTTAAGTGTAAGCCCTGACGCTGTTTAAAACCATGCAATCAAGCAGTTCTGTCAAATTTTTTTTTGTAAATGTAGAGTGAAGTTTAAAATTTAGGATTATTTGTGTGGTTAGTATTTTGTTGGCAGTAGTTTTAGTAGTGAAGTTTAGCGATATAGTCGGAGTCAAGCACGCATACTGGTATCTGTAAGCCACAGAAATACTTTCAGAATCTCTATTTTACTGCTGTTCCTGGACGCACTTACATTCCAGGTGAAATGTGCTGCCAAGAGCGCATGGCTGAAAATACAGATGTCAGATCAGCTGGTCTAAATTCAGTGAGATGCTTTGAACGGAATCTCAGAGAGCTTTCCCGAGTTCAACCACAGAGTTTAGATTTCACTTTTCTGTAATGTTTGCTGCATTTCAAAGCTCACTTTGACTGACAGCTCTATAAGTTGTTTATGATTATAATAAAGACAAGCTCACAGGCAGTCATGCAATTTGAAATGACTGTGTTTGAATAATTGCATGGTACAGTGTGCGGTATGCAGCTCTGCGTGCATGTGTGTATAAACATGTGTATGTGGGTCTAAACTCACAGTGTGTGCTGACTTTACCTCCACTCCATCATATTCTTCATCAAATAGCGTGCAGTACTGAGGTAGCCCCAGCTGACTTAGCCATTTCGAGATGGACATGTGCTTCATGATGGAAATTTATCCAAATGTTGCCTCAAAAATCCCTCCGTATGGAAGGCTGGAAGAAAAGCAAAGCATTATTTGTATTAATGTTGTGATTTACTGAATACTGTTTCAAATAGACCAGCGATAAATTTTGGGTCATGTCCCACTGGTCCAAACCACATCAGGAACTCCTTACATAGCACATCCTTCCACATCCTTATATAGCATGATGAGTTATCTGACACATGACATTTGAGTCATTATTGAGCCTTGCCTTCAGACACAAATAAAACAAATTGTACAGAATCATCTGCCCTCAGATTTGACAGCTCATCCTGGAAGCTAAAAAAAAACATTACAGTTGCAACATTCTATCTGCACATGATTCTTTCTCAGTGAACCCTGAGGGTCCGCAAAAATAAAGTACATGGTACTTAAGGTGAGCAATGCAGTCCTAAGAAATCTAATAAGCGGTTTGAATGGTTTCATTATGATTAAGAAGTGATTCACAATGCATTTTTGTGCATGAGTGTGTGCATGTGTGATGGGGTGGAGCACATGTGCATAAATGCATATGTGCAGTTTGGATGTGTGCTTGCATGACTCTGGATATCCTTCCTCTTACTGACTGTGAAACCGCACTATGGATTTATGGTGTTGGCGTAGGCTTTAACTACTATATGAAACATCTCCCCTTAGTTTAATACCTTATTTATGATAAGGCAGCATTTCTACTCCTTTTCTCCTTCAAAAACTCTAAGTATGATTGGTCACATCACCAGACGTTTCTCTTCTAAAAGACATTATCTGTGAGGGCAATTATGCACAGATCAGAAAGACGTATGTCTTCTTTTTAAAGGCATGAATTCTAACACAAACAAATGACCAACAAAATGCAGAGGAATTGAATTATTAAATAAATTGGATGAGGCAGCAGAGTGTTTTATTCAAATCTTGGCATGATATGTCCAATCATTTAAAAGATCACCCAGAGAAGAGGCCATTACAGTTATTAGTATGTGAGTGTGTGTGTGTGTGTGTATGAGAGAGAGAGAGAGAGAGAGAGAGAGAGAGAGAGAGAAAGTGTGTATTTATAGACTGTATGGGCTCCACGTAGAGAGCAGAAGACCCTGTCACCTTGCCTGCAGAGAAGTGCTTTGCCAAGGGTTACTCCTGCCAACAAAAGAATCCACTTCACAAATCATACCAACTAATCATACCCTAAACATCATCTCCTGCTCTGTTTAGTGCCTCATCATGACAGGGACATAGATTCAGACAAGCAATATGCCTGCATATAATATTGCTCCTACACAACAGTTCAATAAGCAAAAAGTAAATAATGAGTAACTTGTATTTAAACACACTATTTCCAGTTAGTTTGTCAAAAATAGTTTAAAAAAGTTAACAGCTGCATGTCTCTGAGCAATTCCTGTGTTCTTGAATGACCTAGTGTGTTTGAATGAATTGCCTCAGTGAATGATTCATTGACTCACTCACTTATTTTATTTCTGGATGAATTAGTGTGTTTCAATGAAAGAGTTGAAGAAATTATTCAGTGACTCACTCACAAACACACTTGTCACCACCTACTGGAATATCATTGTAACTTGTAGCAAGTTCCAATGTTGTAACTGCACCTGTTGTATGCACTGTTTTAGTTATTATTACTCATACTTAAGTATGAGCAATAAAAATAGCAATGTTTTCTTGAGTAAGCAGCATTAATTATGTAGTGAAACATTTCCTGTTTGTTCTCCCCCTGCATTGATGAGACATCCTTGGGCCTAAAATTTGACAGTAAATTAAAATATGGTTTGGAGTGGGGAGGATATTTGGGCCATTAAATTACATTTCAGTTTCTAAACTCAATAGTTACAGTGCCCTCCACTAATATTGGCACCCTTGGTAAATATGAGCAAAGGCGGCTGTGAAAATAAATCTGCATTGTTTATCCTTTTGATCTTT
>JAFVLL020039606.1:0-22831 GCA_021397915.2 Tor tambroides | reverse complement strand
CCCCCCCCCCCCCCCCCCCCGCGCTTTATTTTCCTTTATGTTATTTGCATATCTCACTTATTTCATGTTTTGTTTGTAATAAACAGAAATGTTGAAGAGCAAAACAATTATGAAACAAAACTATAATTGAAAAGGCAAAATTATAAAAAGTAACATAAATAAATAAATAGAATTAATAAGGCAAGACATTGTTTTGACCAGCCAGTATTCAAATCGATAAAATGTTTAAAATTATAACATATAAAACACATGTGACAATTGCCCCAACCTCTCTCTCTCTCTCTCTCTCTCTCCTTCGGCTTACTCCCTTTATCAGAGTTATCAGGGGTCGCCACAGCGGAGTCACCCGCACAGCCAATTTGGCACATGTTTTACACCAGATAATTGCCCCAACCTGACATTTATAAATAATATTCTTGTCTTTTTCTCTTTGGTCTACTTTTTAATACAGTTACTCATTGCCTAAAAGTATAGTAGTGTGGATTTATTGTGTTTAGCCAACAAATATTACAAAAATATGCTGAAATTTGAATTTGGGCTTGAAAATATAGTTATATATCATTATATATAATGGTATTAGTATGAATATATAAATGTGAAATGTGATGTAAATGTGTATAATACTTTACAATTATATAGCTTGAGCAATTAATGGCGCAGAGCTTGACACACTCGGTTCCCCACGTCAACAGAGCCAAAACTTCACCAGTAGCTCCAACCTAGCAGAGGGCGCCATCTCTTCCTTATCCGCAACAAACATCAGTAAACTGAAGCGGGTAGATTGTGATTAATGTCTCTCACCACTCTGGGGCGCTCGACGGATCAAAAAGTTGAGTCCTCCTTTGAGTCGCATTCAAATCTCAGAATGATTTTTGTGGGTGTTTGCACAGTAAAATTATAAATCTTTAAATATATAATAATTCCAAGGGTCGGTATCTGGAATAAAAGGTGAAATCCACTCCAGGCATATCTATAATATAATTCAATAAACTGATGTGCTCTGTTATCACAAACGACCCGTTCCTTCCCGACAGTGCTGAGAAAAATAACAGATACCACGTGACCGTGACCCGACGCTCCTCATCGCTACAAAACAGTGCAGATTACCAGCTATTACAGAGTTTATGTTGTTAATGTTATATTTCAGTTATATTTGCTGCGCTAATAAGTACTTTCATGCCCTTTGCGATGTGCGCTCAGTTTTGGCGTCATCTGTGTGTTTTATTATTTTGAGCTACTACAGAGAATCATGGGAAATGTAGTTTCCACGTACAATTGTCCCCTCATAAACTAGGTAAATGAATAGCCAGTATGTTTTGTTCTTCATTAACAGTACACAAAACTTGCTAACAATTCTTTAAATGACATGTCCCCATTCGGAAAGTCTTATAGAAAAGTATGTTAAGTGTTTAAGAAAGTAAATTTTAAATTTATGATCGTTCCAAAATGACTTAACCAAACCACACCCCTATGTACTTACAGCTACATATTCCTTTAATTCTTTAATTTTATTTTGATACGTTTTCTGTTAGATTTACAATGTACATTGTATTTTGAATTAAGTTCTTCTACTTGCTCAAGAATGTCACATGACTGACACAACCGCCTTACAGTGTAGCCCCGCCCATTTTTTTCTGCTAGTTTGTTTATAATTTCTCTTCTAGTTAGTTATTTTACGTCAGGAACTTCATCACGGTGGCGAAACTTTCAACGAATGTTTGAAGAGTTCGCTACGGGAACCGGAGACTTTATTAAAGTCCCAGCAGCGGATGAACATACATCGATGTAATATGGGAAGTTTATCCACTAGCATTTAAACTCAGGTAATATGTCATTAAGCTGTCATGTAAAGGAAGTATTTAATTAGAGTTATGACATGTTATAGGCTACTGTACTACAGTGAGTTCCAGTATTTTGACCGGCGTCTCCTCAACACGGCATTTGTGATTCAACATGAATGAATGAATCTTTCAGTCTCAGAGAAGCTCTGAACGCGGTTGAATCGAGTGAAAATGTTTGATGAATCAAAGCCAGTGGACGGAGAGGTGAATGATAATAAATATTTCTCAAAAACAGCCGTGATTGATGCTGAGGTGACTTTTGAACATCGAAGCGCACCGCCGGAAACGCGTTTATATAGAAAGAGATGGATCATAGTGTTTTTATTCAGCTCGTATTCGCTGTGTAACTCCTATCAATGGATTCAATACGGAATCATCAACAATATCTTCATGCGCTTCTACGGCGTGGACTCTTTCACCATTGACTGGATGTCTATGATTTACATGTTGACGTACATTCCGCTCATTTTCCCCGTCTCGTGGCTCTTGGATAAAAAAGGGCTGAGGGTCATCGCGCTCGTGGCCGCGGCTCTGAACTGCACGGGCACGTGGATCAAGGTGGCCAGCGCGAGACCGGACCTTTTTCCGGTCACATTTTTCGGTCAGTTCACATGCTCAGTGGCTCAGGTGTTTATTCTCGGGATGCCCTCACGCATCGCATCGGTGTGGTTCGGATCGGAAGAAGTGTCCACTGCCTGCTCCATCGGGGTCTTCGGAAATCAGGTGGGTTTCAGTAAAATGATAGCATTGCTCATTTAACTGTACTGTACTGTACTGTGAAAGTTAAAGCTTAAGTGTGTAGCCTAACGTCCGCGCCACTAGCAGCATTAAACACAAAGATAATGACTGTTTCCACACAGGTATCTTGAAAATGCCCCAGTTGCTATTGGTCCCAAACAGATAGTCCCGCCCACAATCGCTCGTCATTCTTTGAGCCAATGCTTGCTCATTTTATTCTGGTTTAAGCTGTTTTTTAATTTTTTGTTTTTAATTTCTATGATTTTATTTTACTTTTTTAAAATTTTATGTATATATATATATATAATTTATTATTACTTTTTTGTTTACGTTGATTATTTTTCTCTGAACTTTTTAATTGGTCCCTGGAACCCAGTTTGAAGACCCCCCAACAAAAATGGAGGACGAGCACAGGATGAAGCGGTGTTATTAGTAAATAATAGTAAAAACAGTGGTGTTTTAATGTGCAACCACATAATTGCATGACCGTTAAGAGTCTATTAAGTGAAACAGGCCTTTGCTAGTTCCCAAATTTATATTCATGGTGAAACAAAGCAAGTGCAGTTTTTAAAAGCACAGCTGTGTTTGAAAGTAAGCCTAGCTGGAAATGTCTCATTCATGTAACCTCAGAAATGTTTTTTTTTTTTCAGTTGGGGATCGCCATAGGCTTCCTAGTTCCACCAATACTGGTTCCAAATGTGGACGATCTGGACGAGTTGGCGGCTCACATCAGAGTCATGTTCTACATCACGGCAGGAGTGGCCACCTTCCTGTTTGTATTGGTTGTCATTGGTGAGTGCAAACGTCAGGTATATTTCATTCCAAAGTTCGTTCCAAAAGATGCAACATAATTAAGATGCCTTATGATATCGCCTTTTATCCAAATTATTGCACGTCTTTCGCAGAGATAACAATTTATCTTGTTATCTTGGCAGCATGCTCACATCAAATCGATTGTGAGTCTATTTGTGTGGCATGGGGAGTTGCTGCCTATGTAGAGAGTTTCAGTCATTTAAGAGATTCAGTGAAGATAAGGATGCTATCTTAGAAGGCAGCTGTCCATATAGGCAGCATGAAGTGAGATCGCTCACTTTGGTGTGTTAATATCTTCTAGTGTCTGTCTGGGTTTTTTTTTTTGGTTTTTTTTTGAGTCTTACCCTCTTCTTTTTCCTGCATGAACACAGACAAATTTTGTACATATAGTTTATGCACATACTAGCATATAAATGATTTGTTTGTTGACACACATTGCTGGTTATTTTGTTAGTCTGCTTGTATGAGTGCAAATGGACTATGTCAGTGCTGATGGTTAGCTGACCTTTAGCCCAAATGACAGAAGGGGAAATTAGATTTTTTTTTCTTTCAGTTTCAACCCATTTTGCGCTCTCTCTCTTTACTCTTTATATGTTTTTTGTTTAAATGCTGAGCCGCCCATTTTTATCTTGACAAGGCCACAAAAAAATCCTGTCACATTCTGAGCTGCACTCACGTGAATTTGTTCTGTTCTCACAAGCAAAAATGCTCGTCTAGATAAATGAAAGAAGAAAATCACAAGATGTTTTACAGGACAGTTTGCCCAAAAATGTATGCACTTTCTTTTTCTAAACCTGTATGTCTTTTTCTTCCATTGAACACAAAAGGACTTTTTTTTTTCTCTCGAAAAAATATGTTGTACTTTTATAATGCTTTTTGTAATTGTTACCTTGAACAAAATGAGTTCCCTTCCCTATTTACTTTCATTGAATGGTAATGTACACCTGGGGTTTTCTGCTAAACATCCCCTTCTGTGTTCAGTGGAAGAAATAAAGCCAAGTTGAGTTAAATGATGGCAATTGTTATTTTTGAGTGAAATGTTCTACTAATTTCACTCAAAATAACCAGTTTGCCTGTTCTGTTATGTAAGTCTTTAGTGAAGAACAAGCACAGCAGATTCGAGTGTTTCTGTCTAATAACTCTACAACTTAAATCCTGCTGCAGAGTTTTTAATATCTAGAGTATGTTTGATAGAGCAAATATCATAGAGTTCAGTCACCTGCAGTTTTGGGGACAGCAGGCTAAATTTTTTACTCATACACAAACATTCACAGATGTCAAAACATTGGATTAAAGAAAATTTCCACCCAAATGCACCTCTTGGATTTAACACACAGACATAATTGACTTTTATTTAATTCTTTAGATTTTTTATTTTTATTTTATATTATTTCAAATGCCTTTTCTTTTAAACTGTTTACATTATCAAACATATTAGGTTTGTGCCAAAACCTCACCGTCATGGATGATTATTTTTTTCACCATGCATTCTGGGATTGGCTTAATGAAATATACATGTGATGTTTTATTTGAATTTTAGCTTATGAATTAATCATTTTGTTATTTGCGTTTGTGTAATCTTTTAATGCATACTTTTTATTAGTTTTTAATGTATATTTCTGTTTAGCTTTAATTTTATTTCAGGTTTAGTCATTTTGGTACTTCATCTAATTTCAGATAGTTGCCAAAGAAACATTCAAGTTCATTCATAGTTCGTTCAAGTTCATTCAAACATTCCTAGTTTAAATTAATATTTTTTGTCTAATATTTATATTTTATTTCAGCTTTATTTAAATTCCTGATTTAAAAAAAAAAGTTTTTAAATAGTCAAACACTGTGTTGTCAAAGTTGGTATTGTGGCATTACATATGGTCAGACACTTGCATGTGTCGTTATATTATTGACATTTTCTCAAAATCAAGTTTAAACAAAATTCACAAGGTTACAATTTTTACGAATTTATTACATTTTTTAAAAAATATGTCTACCAATATATTGTAGCTATGTGGGTGCATAGCTTTTTCTGTCATTTAATAAATATGGCCAAAATCTAATATTATAGAAGATGAAATGCTAAGCAAAGGCTATTTAAGACAGTACTGGCTATGACTAGACTAAGACACTCTTCTCTGCTCCTTAAATACACAAAACATTAGATTTTATAGACATAGTGTTTCCTGAGTAAAGAAAACGTTCTACTAATTCAAACAACCAGTTCTTTATTTACCCTTGCATCACAAACAAGCAGAGAACTGAAAATTGTGTGTGGTAATTCATTCTATGAGGTTTTGCTGACAATTTGAGGATCCAGTGGAGTTCTGAGGTTCAGTCACAAGCTCTTTTTAATACTTTTCATTGTTTAAATATTTGAAAAAACAATGATAGCATTGATTTATGAAAAAAAAAAAAAAAAAAGTCAAAATATGTATATATGAGGCTTTCGCCTGACAATGACGATATGTAAATGAAGAGTCCTCTGTGATGCATGTGACTGGTGACTGGTTAAATTTGAGTTTTTATTTTCTCATCAGTGTTCCAGGAGCGTCCGGAGATCCCTCCTACCCACGCTCAGGCCGCGGCTCGGCGGATCTCTCCAGAGAGCTACTCGTATACAGCCTCCATCCTCAGGCTGCTCCGCAACAAAGCCTTCATCCTCCTCGTCATCACTTACGGTGATTGTCTTACTCTGCACACAACTGGGGTTCATTATGCTTGCTGCCATTTAAACACACAGTCGTAGTTTGTTACTGAAAACATTAGCATGAATAGTTCTATAGTCTTTTTTAATCTTCGGCACATAACTTATCCTGCTACAGACATGAATATTCCTCAGATCACACATGTACTGTTACTTAGTCAGTCACATTGCGCCTATAAAAAACACACACACACAAAACACAATGAAGGGACTTGATCCATATATTATAGAATATGTTGAATATTATATAATATTGTAATCAGGATGCTGGTGCCAGAAAGGCGGTTATGGCCCAGAAAAACTGGCTTTGCACCAGTATCTTACACCTGCTAGTCTCAAACCAGAAAGCCAAATTGTGTAGCAGCTTCAGCCATGTTATTTTCCCTTTCTTTCTAAAATAAAATATTATTTACATTATATTTTAATAAATTGCTGTGGCATTATACATTTAATTGATATTATACATTTAAATTCAAATATATATTTGAATTATTTATAAATACACTACCGTTCAAAAGCGTGGGAATATTTCAAAAGCAATATTTTTATTCATCAAACATGCGTTAAATTGATTAAAACTGACAGTAAAGAGATTTAATGTTAGAAAAGATTTCTATTTCAAATAAACACTGTTCTTTTGAACTTTCTATTCATCAAACATCCTGAAAAAGCAGCACGACTGTTTTCAACATTGATAATAATAAGATTATTTTTTTGAGCAAATCAGCATATTAGAATGATTTCTGAAGGATCATGTGACACTTAAGACTGGAATAATGATTCTGAAAATTGAACTTTGATTACAGCAATAAATTACATTTTAAAATATATTTAAATAGAAAACAGGTATTTTCTTATTTTACAATACTGCTGTTTTTACTGTATTTTTGATCAAATAAATGCAGCCTTGGAGAGCATAAGAGACTTTCATTTAAATGTAAGTGTATATATTTATTTATATATTTGATATGGCTAGCTTGTGATGGCATGAAGATTAATTTAATGTAATTTCATTTGCATGATTGTGCAAGTAAATGGAAAATGACTTTTTCTTCTGGAAAAAAAAGTGCTAAACATAGTCATAACTTGACTGGCATGAACTACATTAACACTGAGTTCATGATCTGTCCACACACACACACACCTGTGCAACACTTGCATGAGAAGCCTGTAGCTGCATTTAACCTGGTTGAACATTGACAGAAATGATCCTGCAGGAATGCAGAGCTCTTTAAATCATGTGCTTCAGCAATGTGAAGACATTTACTGCTTACTGGATACACACCAATTCAGCTGTCTGCCAGGCTACTTTTTTATTTCAAGTTTATTCTTTATGTTTCTGTTTTTGACTTCATCTGTCTTTCTTCCTCAGGGCTGAATGTTGGCTGTTTCTATGCTGTCAGTACGCTTCTCAACCGAATGATCATTGAACACTATCCTGTAAGTCCCTACCAGCCAATCACGAGAGACCGACGTACATACAATTGACATAAATCACTGAAATCACTTTTTTATCAGCATTATTGGTGGGTTTCATTACATATTTCATTTGTTTATTCAGAAGAACTGATCTTAATACATTTAGGGTAAAACAGAATGCATGTGAAAATTTTCTCTGGTTTTAACAGGGAGAGGAGGTGAACGCCGGCAGGATCGGCCTCACCATTGTGATCGCTGGCATGGTGGGTTCCCTCATCTGTGGGATCTGGTTAGACCGATCTAAGACATACAAGTAAGAGGCTGGACTTTAATCATGAAATGTCCTTCAGACAGCGACA
Organism: Tor tambroides; assembly: GCA_021397915.2. Taxonomy (NCBI): domain Eukaryota; kingdom Metazoa; phylum Chordata; class Actinopteri; order Cypriniformes; family Cyprinidae; genus Tor; species Tor tambroides. The sequence goes on along the minus strand of JAFVLL020039606.1, from coordinate 14,963 downwards.
GTGCTCGATAAATATTTGTCTTCATTCCTCCTTGAAGATAAGTGTGTTATTGAGTCCTTCCCCCCCCCCGTGAGTCTGTTCATGTGCTTTGGTTTAGTGTGTTTGTCCAGGTGTTTGAATATCTGACCCATGAACCGAGACCTAAGTGACCCTTGACCTTTTGTTGTAGTGTATTTGAACCCTCGCGGCACATCTTCCCCTCCTGGACATTGTGATGTTTCTTTTGTTCAGCAGAATGAAGGACGAAATGTTTTTAAAATTACCTTTACACTTTCCACATACAATACTGCACTGAAATGACAAATTAAATAAGAAGTTTAAAATTAAAAATTTCAAAAATTTAATTTAAAAGTTTGTGGTCAGTAAGATTTTTTTAAAAAACTTTTAAAAAAGTGTCTTATTCTCACCAAGGCTGCATTTATTTGATTAAAAAACAATAATATTGTGAAATATTATTATACAAATTAAAATAAACCCAGACATTCGGTCTTAAAAATATGAAAATCCATGATAAAAACATTACACTTTTAGAACCAATAATCTTAGCAAAAAGTAAAGCAGTCATAAATCATTAAAATTTTTATGGTGTGAAAATATTGATATATTTTGTTACGCAAAATTACGTTATTTGCGTTATATTACGTAAATTGCGTTATTTACACCAAAACCATCCATTTTTTCACTAATAATTTTTTTTAAAGGTTTTGACGAATAACACACCATATATATATATATATAATATGTATATGTTAGATTCAGATTTAGCAGATGCTGTTTTACAAAATCAACAATATTATTTCTGGATCTACATGTATTTGCAGCTGCTGTGAATGATATGATGAAACTCATTTGTCCATTCATACAAGGATTTACATGTTGGATCCTGATGAAAGATGTAACCTGTCCCATTTCTCTGTTATGTCATGTCTCCACAGACAAACGACTCTAGCCGTGTATCTGATGTCACTTGTGGGTTTGGTGCTTTATGCTTTTACCTTGGATCTGGGTCACCTGTGGGTGGTCTTCATCACAGCAGGAGCCCTCGGGTACCAGAAGATTTCAAAACATTAGTTTATATTATTCTTTCTTTGTTGTTGTTATTGTTTGCATCTGTTTTGTTTTCTAATATTAGTGTTGCAATAAAAACCTCTCTCTGTCTACATACATAGATATATAACTATAAATTCATATATAAATTGGCCCTAGATGTTTTGTTTGTGTTACTTATGCAGGTTCTTCATGACGGGTTACCTTCCACTTGGGTTTGAGTTTGCTGTTGAATTGACTTACCCAGAGTCTGAGGGGACGTCTTCAGGTCTTTTGAACTGTTCTGCGCAGGTTTGTGTGTGATATTTAGTAATAAATATTTAGTAATAATTATGCTATTTATAAGTGCTGTGTCTTATTTTATATTGAGTTGACAATCCTAATGACTTTGATTTCTTACTGCAGGTATTCGGGATCATATTCACGATTTGTCAGGGGAAAATCATGGACTCGTTTAATACTCTGGCTGGAAATCTCTTCCTGTGTGCCTTCCTGCTGATTGGAACCATCATTACAGGTGCAGATTGTTCAATACTCATCTACCTGAGTATCGAGTACAGAGATTATACTTCAGGGATTGTGAAACTATTTTTTATTTTTTACTCTGGCCCTATAGTTACTTTTGAATGTTTTACTTCCTGGTGATGATAATGCTTCTTGGAAAGCATTGTATATTAAAATTCATGTGACATTATGAAAGCTGCGGTGTCCTCTAATGTTTCAGTTTATGTATGAGCTATTAAACACAGGAAAAAAACACTAGGTTGTGTAAATATAGAAAAAGCAACACTGTTTTGGGACGATTACAGCCAAAATCCTTCAGGGTACAAACACGGAGCCGGATGTGTTTTCTGTGCCTCTTCACATTAGTTAGTTGTACATGTAAAAAGCACTTAAAATGAAGGTAGATTTGAAATCAAATGGTTAGTTGTGTTGTCAGGACAAGCATGTTTTCATAAATCCCAGGTTAGGGCAAGTTGGCACATGGTTTATATGTTATAAACTTGGATAATTTTTTAAATTACAGTAATAATGGTGGCTGCACTTATTTAAATGTTTGTTCTGAATAATTTAAAGACTTCCAGGTTAATATTCAACTAATTTTCCAGGCAATAAAAGTTCATGTGGTATAATTATATAGTCCTTCATATAACATTTATTCATAGAGGAACAAAGTTGAGTTACTTTTAAACTTTGTTTCTCTGTTGACAACGACTTGCATCTCAAAAGTCTAATCAGATTAAGCTTCCACGTTATTATTAATTTTTTATTTTGTATTATTTTAATAATACGTAGTAGTAGTATTTTGCCTAAAGAACATCAAATCCTTTTTAGTGTGAATATTTATTGCATTATTTAAATATTATAAAATGTATTGCATTTTTAAGGAAGTAATATTTTATTGTAATAAAACTTATTTCACAGTGCATAAAAATAGAATTCATATGATAATTAAAAAGTCATTTCTTATTTATTTCTTTTGTCTTTTGGGATAAAATATGACCTGGACATGTTCTTTGAGGGATTACATCCATTTTATACTCACAATTCAGATACTGATTAGATATACTAGAGCTTACAGGTTGCGTCAGTCATTTTAGTAGATAGTCTGATGAATGTTAAAGCCATAATTATGTGTGCCTCATTCATTGTGTTTCTGTTCTTTATCTCAGCCTGTATTAAGTCAGATCTGCGCAGACAGCTGGCAAACCAGCAAGCACTGGCAGCTGTAAGTATCAAACAAAACTTATCAGCAAAAAAATTACCCAATTACACTTTATACAGTATATGCGATTATACTGGTGATAGAAATCAGATTAAGGTTTACATCACCTTCCCATTCAGGAATAAGTTCATGTTTTATATTTTCTGCTAGTGTGTGTCTCTTGTTTGTCAGATTGATGCAGCAGAAATCTTTTCATGCCCACTAACATGTGCTGCAGATACTAGAGAAACTGACACTCCTGTTGTTTCTAACTCATATTGTTGTGTTTTAACCTGAACTCCAGTCTTCATTTAAAGGTGGTTTTGGTTTGATAGATGTTGTTTCAAACGTCCACAGCAGGAACGTGACCGTGTTCCTGCAGATTCTCGAGGGTCTTTGGCCTCGAGCAGCTCCTGTGGCGCTTGTGTTGACATTCCAGCGCTGTGATTGGATGACACGCGGGAAATGCTCTGAGATTCACACCAGCTCTATAAACACATTTCATCCTGTTCTTCACTATCAGTCCTGCTCATCTTTACACACGATGTCATGTTTTCTTGATCCACCCATCCCATTCACTCTCTGTCTTTCATATTTCACATTTTCCTGCTCTGTTTTTCTAATTCATTGCCTCTTTCCTCATAAACACTACACTAACATTCAAAAATTTTGAGTGGTCTCTTCTGCTCACCAAGGCTGCATTTATTTGATCAAAAATACAGTAAAAACAGTAATATTGTGAAATATTATTACAGTTAAAAAGAACTGTTTTCTATGTAAATAAATTTTAATATTTAATTTAGTGACCAAAGCTGAATTTTCAGCATCATTACTCCAGTTTTCAGTGTCACATGATCCTTTAGAAATCATTCTAATATGCTGATTTGCTGCTCAAGAAACATTTCTGATTATCAATGTTAAATACAGTTGTGCTGCTTAATTTTTCTGTGGAAACCATGATCATTTTTTAGGCTTCTTGATAAATAGAAAGTCAAAAAACAACATTTATTTGAAATAAAAAAATCTTTTGTAACATTGTCAATGACACTTTTGATCAGTTTTCAGTGTTGTTGGTGAATAAAAGTACTAATTTCTTTCAAAAACTGAAAAAACCTACTTATCACATTCCTCTTTTCCACTTATCCTGTTCTTCCTCATCCATTTTTCCACTTACACCATTCTGTTTTCCGCTCCTAGTGAATGGGATGTTTTTAACTCAACCTTTTATTCTTCTGATCATCTCATTCTCTCTTCTAGTTTCCTATCTGTCCAAATCCATTCATGTTTACAGATCAGTGTGTGTGTGTGTGTCTACAGGCAGCATTGGGCAGGTCAGACGTTCAGGATCACAGTGGGACGTCTCTCCTCCCCTCCACACACATGTGATCAATCAATCACTGCCTGATTTTATTGCTCACTGTGGTTCAGGTATGGGTGGCACAAGAGATCATCCCTTCTGATTCACGATCGTTGAGACTCATTTTGTCGCTTATAAAGTGATTCAGATATGCTTTTGATTCTTTCTCAGAGTCCAGTGTTCATGATTTTCTGCCTGCTCTATCTGAACGCTTCACCCTTGAGCTTCACCCTTCACCCTTGTACATGTGTGCGTGTTCACTGTAGTTTGGTTGTTCGATGCGTACTAACATTTAACCTTCATTTAATCCACTAACATACTAACTGCAGATGTGTGCATGAAACTGGTTTATGGCCAACAGGGGGCACCATTTTACTGTGAAATCTGTTACTAATGATTTGTTTTGTGTTTTCAGGGCCCTGTGGAAGCATCACCGGCACAAGCTTTTGAAGCCAAACTCTAATGTGATCACGGGCCGGATAATGTAGCATGTTTATCTTTTATAGTTATTATCCGGCCTTGAACTTTGATTTATTTTATTTTTCCTTTGGGACTTTTGAATCACGCTGTATTATGTATGTGTGTGTGTGTGTGTGTGTGTGTGTGTGTGTGTGTGTGTGTGTTCATTTGAACTGTGTTGAGTGTTTATTATAACAGCCAGGGACTGATCAGGTGTTTGTTTGTTTGTATGGTGTGATCATTTGTGTTTACTTGATCACTAATCATCTCGAGTAGGATATATTCTAATTTTTAACTAGTTTATGAATTGATGATTTAAATTATTAATATTAACATTTTAAATTTCTTATTTCTTTAAACAATTTTTTATTGAAAGTTGGAAAAAAAATAATACGTTGAAACCCATAAGAATGTGGAGCATTTCAGTATTGTTTGAACTTAAGAATAGAAACCGAAGCTCAACACAGTTAAATATACTGTGTTGGTTTCACTCTATGCAGTAATAAGTACTGAATAACTGTTTCTTTATTTTTATACAGTTGTTTTGTTTTTTGACCCTAATTGAAGTTCTATAAAGGCCATCTGAATAAATTGTAATAAATAAAACAAATCTAACATCTAAAGCACATTACTTTTATATTATTTTATTTTTAAAATGTAAAAAAAAAAAAAAAATGTTTTGTAACTTTTTTTTTAGCATCATTACTATCTGCTCAACACTGAATAATACAGTGCTATGGTTTTCAGTAACACCCATATTCTTCTTCTTCTTATTATTATTATTATCATTACAAATAATTGTAGTCATAAATTGTATTATTTTAAAATGAATTATATTTATATGGTTCTATATTTTCATGAAATTATATATACAATTATAATAAAATATAATGAAATAAAATATGACAAAATATATTCCAATGCAAATATAATTATTAATATAATTGTTTTATAATTATTGTAGAATTATATATTAAATTATATTCGAATATATATATATATATATATATATATATATATGATTTTTTTTTAAAAATAAATTAACAAATTTTACAAGAATTATCTATTACTATTTATGGTAGTAATCACAATTAAGAGCAATCCCATTCATAGTAATCATAAATTGTATTATTTTAAAATTTTATATTTTAGTAATATATGTATATAATCTCTCAAACTGAAAAATAACCACAAATAGAGCTCAAATGAGTATCCATAAATATTTTAATGCGGTGAACATTGCAGAAAAAGTGTCAGCATTTATATGACAGCATTTATGATATACGTAAAAAAAGACATCTTATTTCACAATTTTATAACGGCATTTAATATATTTATCAAACTGTATAATAATTTTAAGTAGCAAAATTAAAAAAAGAACCAGCAGTAACGTCCCGTGCACATTCCAAACAAAGTAAAAACAGCTCGACATTTTTACTCCTTTGACTTCGACTTTCAGAGACAAGTGCATTTGAAAGGGCATTTCAGATGAATGAGGCAGCAGCAGCAGCCTGTTCCTGCAAATCATCACTATTCTCTTGGATAGTCTGTTTGAGCTCCCTGTTGTTAAGGTGGAGGTATTTATTCTCCCGGCTGCGATATGTGTTCGTTTATGATCTGTAATCCACATGTTGGGGTGACTGAAGCTCAGCGTGTTGATGACATCAAACCTTCATGGTTGGCCTGCTGTTCTAAGGCACCTTCAGCTGTTTGATTGTCTGCAAGTGTCATCGTTACCAATACACAAGCATTTGAGGCACACCTGTCAGAAGAACAACAGGACAGGAACACATCACAGCACTGGAACATCACCTCCGCGGAAAGTCTTGAGGAAATGGTCTGAAATCGTAATAATTCTAAAGGAATGACGCGGATTTTGTGGACTTTGACAGTCTGTGTTATATTCACACCGTCTTCATGGTCTCTAACACTATACTGACGACATTATGTTATAAACTATCGATAATGCACAAGCAAACCATGTGGAATTGTAAACCGCAAAAGTACAGGCACCTCAGTAGATTGTACCACAAAAAAAGCATGGAACGATATCTATTTTCGATCAATTAAATTATCAATCTCATATTTATATTCATTTCACTTTACAATATGAGTTTACAAATATATATATGTGGAAAATAAATTTCCCCGCTTTATCGGATATCATATACAAACTTAAATATTCATAGCTCCAGATCATTAGCCAGTCACGTGATGCGATCCGGCCGCCTCATTGGACGCTCCATTAGAAATCTTCGTCTGAGTTTATTATCGTCCTCACTCTTAAAGGGACAGTTCTCGTTAAAATGTACAGATGCAATTTAGAATTCTACGCAGCTGAAAACAAGTCTGTGAGGGATGAACAGTTTTTTAAGATGGCATGTACTGTATAAAACGTCCTAAATCAATGTAGTTTTCGAAACTTGTAGTTTTGTGACTACTTTTATATGCCTCACTGTTTCGTTTTCATTCCCGCCCAAATTAAACATGGCGCTACCCTGACAAAAACCATAAACGTTTTTTGCATGGAAGAAAGAAAATTAAACAGGGATGCTCGGAATGACATGAGGGTGAGTAAAAGATTACATAATATTCATATGACGAACTGTCCCTTTAATTAAAGCATATTTACTCTATCCAGAGGACACTTTCCCTCTTAAGACATTTACAGTAATAAAAACCTCTTTATAATAACTACTGATTGACACATACATACCAACAAAAATCTTGCTAGAACTTTAATAGGTTCTTATACGGTAACTTGAAGATTAGATTAGATATTATTGATTGCATTTATCGCTTGAGTTGTACTGTAAAAGATGGTTTGGTGTATTGCTCTTTGAGCACATTTGCAATGTCACCAATTATTAAAGAGATGCTTTAAACACTGATATCTCAAGTAATACTTCAGTGCCTGAGAGAAATCATGTCATTATATAATGCCTGTGATATATGATAGCAGAACAGTAGAATTCATTAAGGCAAACTAATATTTAAGAAAGGTAAAATTGTTGTAAATAATTTTTATGGTACATTCTCCCTTAATAAGAAAAAATGACCCTTTTAAAATGACAAAATTCATATTTGTCTCCATGTTCTGAGAAATGGCTCATTATTGTTATACAGGTATTAAAACCTGATGTTCAAGTTGTTTTTGCATTTGATCAAATTTTTGTCAGTTCTGTGTCGGTCCTCTATGATGTTACTGGCCTCTGGATTGCATCTCTTCACGTCCGTTCTGTCTTTCAGCTCTGTCCCAGTAACACTGTTAACAGCAGTGAATCAAGCATAAGCCATGATACATCAGAAGAGAAAGATGAAGAGTCTCTTCTGCAATGCGTCAGAGTTCAGTAGGTGTACACAAATACTCAAATGCTGTTGACCTTGAGTATTCTCACAGCTTGTTGCCTATTAAAGCAGTTCTTTCTTTTTCTGAGGGTTTTATTAAGGCGCTGAGATCCGCTCATATGTGAACGTGTTGGGGAAACATAAGGCAGAATATTAATATCTTCATATTGATATGCAACCTGCAGAAAATTTCCTCCAACGCACCATTTTGAGAATGGCTTCTTCAGAAAAAGGAGGAAAGTCTCCGACCAGCGGCAACCTTCTTTTTGAGCCATGTAAATCCAGATCTGCGCATCTTACAGTGTTGTGTAAAACCCATTTGGGTCCTGAACAGGTGCGTCGTGGCCTCTCATCTCTGGGCTCTTGCATTTTGGGGTCTTTCTTGAGGAAAAAGGAAGTTGTAGAGTGTCGTCACTAGCTGGAACAATCCCATCTGGCCCCTTTGATTAAACTGCACAAAAATAAACCAAAAATATTTATTCATCAGGTAAATTTTTTGATGCAGGTTAAAGAAGATATTGCCTTTTATTAGCCAAGAGAGGCATTAGTATGAATCTATCCTTTTTATAATTAAAGTCCACATCAATTGGCATTCACAATCCATTTTTCTTCCACAATGTGACATATTTCCAAGTTAAAAAATGATTTTAGAAGGTTGTAGGTAGATAACCTAAAATGTCAATCATGACTTAATGGCAATTTAACTATTGGTTAACGTTATTTTCCCTGTATGTAAAAGGAAAGTTATTTTAAATACATCGTGCACAGTAAGACCAGGAGTGTCTATTGAGAAAGTAAATAGGTTCAGAATGGCATGTATCTGCCATTAGATGGCGCTCTGGTCTCAAGCTTCACGTCAAGCTCCTCCCCTTCCTTCTAAATCTCACTGATGGACAGTTAAAGCGGCCAATCAGCAGTCAGGCCAGCTGTATTGTAGGTGTATGTTGTAGTTCTTGACTATTGCAGTGTGTTGCATAAGCTGCCGCTCTTACTGAAGGCATGCTAGAGTTAAAAGAGTTAGCAAACTGTAATTATGATTAACTCATTTAAATTATCCTGACCCATTTATTCCTAGTTGGATTGACATCTTTCAAGTTCTGAGAACATAAAGTTTCAGTTTTTTCTGATTTCCACATTCCACGGTCTATAAAATCTTACAATCTGCATGTTCATTAAAACATCTCAGTTGTAGCGGCTCAGCATATAACACATACAGAGTGTTACTAAAGGTGTTACATTAGCCTACTTTTGAGATTGTGGTCACATGTCTGCTGACGTGGACCTTGAGTCAGAGTCTAAATTTAGCCTGCAGTATAAACACACTTCACATCCTCTTTCTGAGATCACACACAAACTAGAGCCGGCCTGGGTAGACACGAAATACCAATGATTTGCATTTCTTGAAAACCTTGATAAATCTTAATTTATGCATGTTAACCATAATACAGAGGGTGTGAGTTAATATTCCTCTCTCACACAAGTAAATAAGTCACTTTGAATAAAAGAATGAATAAATGGAAATAGAAACACATGGAAAATGTTTGCTTCTAGCAAAACTCACACTATCATTTTACTTAAGACCGTGTTGTCTTCATCTTGTTTTTTCGTCTACTTTTTAACTACAGCAAAAACACCATAAAACTCCTTCAGTGGCCATATCTACATGATAAAACGGCGCTTTTCAAAATTATTCTAATCTCCCATATCATTATTTTAGTAAGCCCCACCCCAAAAAAACTTTAAAACCACATTTACTTAAACTTAATTAAAACCAAATAATTATGTTTTCAATAGTTATGCAAACTTTAGTTTTGTAAATAGTAATAAATTTTTTTAAAAAAGTTATACAACAAAGTTATATTTGTTTAATATATGAGGTTGCTATATAAACATCATCTAGTGTCTAAACTCTAAAACATAATTTACTGTAAAGTTATTGGTGTACATTTGATAAGATCTAAGAACTTGAGTAAACAGGACGGGTAAACCAAAAATGATGTCATCTCTCCCACTGAGCATTTGCATATGCAGCATTAAAATAACAGACGATGATGTCATTGCACATCGTGACAGAAACCACTGCAATAAAAACCACAGACTCTGTGCACAAACACCTGCCAAGCTGTTTATCCCGCTTGATTCACATCAGCCTTAAGCAAAAGAAACTAAGTAGTCTCATCTGAAACCACTCTTACCAGCTGAAGATGTTCCTGCTGAAACTGATCCCCCATTTCACGCAGTTTACGTCCAATCTGAATCTCCACGCTAATTCCCACGTCACGTTCGTCTTCCTTTTCTTCTGGTCTCCCTTCGTCCTCTTCTACGTTTTGTGTGCCATCCGGGATGGGTTCGAACAGTGCGGGGAAGTGTGCACGAAATCCAGCATTTCCTTTAGGATAAAAACAATATTTATATTATTATATTGCATAATAATTATTATTATTAATACGTTATATTATGATTAGTGCTGTCAAACGATTAATCGCAATTAATCGCATCCAAAATAAAAGTTTTTGTTTACGTATTATATGTGTGTGTACTGTGTATATTTATTATGTATATATAAATACAAACACATGCATGTATATATTTAAGAAAAACATGTTATATTTATATATTAAATATATTTTTATATAATATAAATTATATGAATATAAATATAAACATGTAAATACATGTAAATATTTTCAAAATATATACTGTATGTGTGTGTCTTTATATATACAAAATAAATATATACAGAAGACACACATATATTGTGCAAACAAAAACTTTTATTTTGGATGCAATTAATCGCGATTAATCATTTGACAGACCTAATTTATGATATATTATATTATATTATTAAATAAAAATGATTTTTTTATAATTATCAATTAATTAACAATACTAAATATAGTTTTATAGTTTGGCCCAATTTTTAACTGTAGTTTCAATATAAATGTAACAATTTTTTAATTAAAATGCTCTAGAGCGAAAATACCACTGAAAATGACTGGACTTTTTGTAGTTTGTTATCATAATATATATATTTAATGTGTGTGTGTGTGTGTGTGTGTAACAGTTTGTGTTTTTACATTAATATTTTTTATTTTATATAATATTTTACATTCATATCATATTCAGAAATAAAAAAATAAAAAAAACATTCCAGGTGTGCATAGTGTGATGCATAATGCATATATGACTATATGATGCATACTGTGTTTCCTTACCATGAAAAAGTGCTCTTGGCCCTTCTGGGGCCCCAGGGGCCATAGTGAGTGACGCAAGGCCCCCAGTTCCACAGTTAGCCCCAAATGCAGTCCTGGCATCCACAGCTCTGCAGGGAGATGATGCATCTCTCTCTAAACCCTGGAATGGTGCCATATTTCTGTCTCTCGCTGAATTCAGCACAGAGCTGGCAGTCTGCGTCGATCTGTTTTCAAAGCGTCCGTGTCTGTTAGCCGTTTGTCCCACCTCTCCACGTGGACTGTCTCTATTCTCTGAGCTCTTGTTTCTTAGCGGTGTTTCACAGCAGCGAGGAAGCTGTTCGTCCTCCTCATCGTCCATCGGCGGAGTCAGCTAAACCGCCCTGAAATACACCACAGATTGTCACTCTGTGAAACTATATGAGAATTCACATGCTGTTCAATCATTCTGTATTACATAATATGACAAAAAACTATTCTTTCTAATGGAGTTGTTTTGCTTCATGACATTAAGTGGCAACCAAACACGATTGAGAAATTGTTGAAAATGTACTACAAAGTAAGTTGATTGTATTATTTATTTATTTATTTATTGGGTAGCTATTACCAAATGACAGATAAATTTGTCCCAAATTTTGATTGGACGCACAGCTTTGGACATAAACAACTTAAGCATTTTGTCCTTTTTTTCGAAAAGTTGATAAGCTTATTTATTTTTCTACCCCAAATTATGAACAATCATATGATTGGTATGGCATGCAGCATCGTTTTTCATTGTTCTCCGCGACTCTCCAGTTCACATCAGCGTAGTTTAGGAGCACTTGACCAAGCGCTGAATCTCATAGAGAGCTCACTCACATTCACATGAACGAACAACCATGACTGAACCTGATGGGTTTTGAGGTTGTTGTTTTTTGTTTGGTTTAACAATGAATAACTAAGATCTCTCAGTAGATCAGCTCATAAAGTGCAACTTCTGGCATCAAAGTGCAGCAGAGAGATGACTAAGATAGGCTGGTCACAAACAAAACCCCCAAAACGTCAAATGGCAACATTTCAAAGGAGCCTCATACAAATGAGAGGAAGTTTCAGGCCTGCGCTCAAGGGTTCTGTCTGCCGCTGTTTCCCAGAAAACAATACGATTCAAACCTGCACCATCATAACAAACAAATCCGTTTATGAAGTGTTCATGAATAATCTGATCAACTGAGAGTTACATTGCAGATTAGTACAGATGCTTTCAAAGAGAATAGTTTCATGACGGCGGCAGGGAAATTAGTCAAACTGAGAAATTGCATGAAGAGTTTTGAGACTTTTTTTGCGGAATTTGTTTGCAGTGCATTAGTGCTGTAGTCCTCAGGATAAATAATCATTTAAAAAGTGTAATTCTATTAATAGAGAGATTATCATATGGACAGATGATTATTAATGAGAATTACACTCTTAATCCCTGCTGAAAAACCAGCCCAAGATGGTTTGCTGGTCTTAGCTGGTCTCTCAGCTTGGTTACCCTGGTCTGTTGGCTGGCTTTAGAGGGTTTTTTTCAGGAGGCAAACAGAAAACCAGATTGGCCAGACTGAAAGAGATTGGTAGACCATCATAAACCACTCTTATTATTTAACAAACCATTTTAGGCTGTTCAAGATGTTGTTTTCAGCAGGGAATTCAAAAACAAACCAAAATAAAGCATATACCACCAGGTAATACCATAGTAAAAACAAATGCATAAAAATCATGACACTTACTGTGATTGTCACTTTTTGATATTTCAGTTTCATAAAGTTCAGAGGGGCAAATCAGAATATCATGTAGGGGTTATTTAAGTGTATTATGATCTTTATTCTGTAATTTAAAATTTTTGTCAGTTTCTTTCACAGATCAAATCACTGAAACTTTGTTTTTACGGACAAAAACAGAATCATTTCGGTTCTTATTTTAATACAGTAAACCACAGAAATCACAAAATACACAATGAAACTGAAGCAAATAAAACACAGAAACAAGAGACACTCACCGCCAGTGCTTGAATGTGTGTGTCTGTGCTGTTTTTATTCCGCTTTTTGTGTCAGAGCTCTTTTATTCCGTCTTCACTCTGCTTGTATTTACTAACACGAACTCGCTCCGCTTTCATTCTGCGCCCTCCGCTCGAGCTGTTGGTATTGGACACGAGCGCGCAGATAGCCACGCCCACCTGACGTCACATGATATGGTAATTACTCGCGTGTTGTTGGTGCCCGAGGGAAAAGGTCAGTAGGGTTTGCGTGTTGAAACTGTCAGTTTCTTTTTGAGTACAGGAGGTGCATTTCAGCAGTTTTAGTAGATTCAGACTGTTAGTGGCTACGTTATTTAAAAGAAACCGTTTTAATGCCGCTTTGACGTTGGATTTGTTGAAAAGCTGAAAAAGTGCTTTAAACCGTTCAAAATTAACGTTAGTTAAAAGCACGCTTCCGTTGACAGCCTTATTTAGCTAAAGCAAGTATGTATTTCTGACTGAACGTTTCCCAACTATAAAATTGCACGTTTTTCATTATTAGGCTATGGCAGGTGTTTTACCAGTGAGATTTTCGAAAGACTTGTAGATCTTTTAAATTAGGCTAGATTAAGTCAACTTTGAAGGTGCAAGATGGCAGCCTCCAGTTTGCGTAACGTTACTTCTGGGAGTGTTATAAACTATTTAAAAGTAATATATTTTTAAAAGTTTATATATATATATATATATTATATATAGCGAGAGAGAGAGTGTGAATCTAAATATATTCACCTTTTAATTTTTTTATGGAAGAAAGACAGACATGGGTTTGGTACAGTGTATGCAATTTTCACTTTTTTTGTGCACTATTAATTATAATTAAACACCCCTAGCCACTAGCCCTCCAGGGGAGAACATTTTTTGAATATGAGGAATATTTGTGTTAAAATTTAATTGAATTTTGTTGTACATGCAAATCCTTAATATCCACAGGGAACCTTATTGTTTTATTTGATTGTTTTGTAATGGACAAATACACTGACCTTGACAACTGTCATCCTGACAAGTTTTTCTGTTTCCTTTGGTTAACATCTTGATTAGACAGAGAAATATATGTGGCTATTGTGGTCCATTTGTACACATTCCCATTTTTCACATTTTTGTGCATGCATATTTTTTGCTTGAACCAGAATTCAAGTGCACAGTTCAAGTGCACTTGTTGTAAATGGGCAGTGAGTCACCTGAATATCACCATCTTCCTGTTCTCACTCGCTTGCGATGACATCATCCTTTTTGACAGCCGTTGGGCTCAGCATTCCTGTGCACACTGTTGCCACGCTCCTCAACCGCGAGGTTGCAATGGCCAATTTAAATATGAAAAACTGTGCTAGTTAACTCTAAAACAGAATGTGTTGACTGACATGTAAAGGAGGAATAGTTTTTGTTTTGTAATAGATTGTTTCAAGCCTGCATACTAACTAGTCAGTACAGGCCAACACATTGCTGGCAGGGATTTCGGTTTGCTAAAATGTTGGGATGGTTTCAGATGAGGATGAGGCACAGACAAATCACTGACTAGAGGAAGAGGATTGAAATAGACTCAAAGTGACTCTGTTTCTACGGTAACTGTGGATGGGGAGGTACGAGAGATGAGAGCGAGGCAAAACAAATGCTGGCGCTGCCTCCGTGGCAACAGCTACATCATTGGTTCTTGTTTCATAGTAAAGACCCATTAAAAAAAATAAAATAACATCACAAGAGGCCCAGGAGACGCCTCCCTCACAACTGCATGTTGCATCAGAAAGATCCTACAAGAGGAAGAGCAAAACACACACACACAAACACATCGCATGCTCCACTTCACTCTACAGCCCCCCTCCTTCCTCC
>JAFVLL020039605.1:0-16665 GCA_021397915.2 Tor tambroides | reverse complement strand
AAAGACCCATTTCGAATGTTTACGTGCTTTTCTTCTCTTTCTGCTCCCAGTCGCTGTGGTGGAGCAGTTATGAAGTATTGTTCTTTTAAATACTTGACAGCATTTCAGCAATAAATATGTATGCAAATTACACTGAACTACAACAGTTACCGTACGGTGTTCGGGAGTGCTCAAAAAGGGTTTAAACACTGAATTTTAATCGATTTCTTCTTGTAAACTCAGAGATGTGGATTCGGACGGCAATTAAATTACCATATAACCTTGGTGTTTGTCAAAAAACAGTAGGTAATTTGGCCGGGGATTTTTACGGGAGTGGTGAGAGATAAACACAGACATTCTGGATTCGGACGACAATTAAATCACCGACTACCCAGTGTAAATGGTGAACATCACTTACGTCCCCATAAGAAATAATTACTGTCCGAATAGGGCTATAGTGAGTATGTTGTATGTTGTGGACCCATCAAAATAAAGTGTTATAAGATATTAAGCATTAATATTAACCACTAATACTCTAATGACTGCTAGTTGACATGTAGTTGCAAAGTTGTTAGTAGAATGTCTAAAGTGGACTATCAAAATAAAGTATTACGCTACTTCTTGATTTCTCCGCCCTCATCACCACACCAGTCGCTGCACCAGTCCCCACTCCTTTTATGACTTATGTTGCCAGTCCCATGGCTAACCCAGTGCCCTACTCTAGTCTGATGGAGGAAAGCAATGAATTTCCACTACAATGTTCTCTGGCAAAGAGAGCAAAGATCTCCTTTATAATATCTTTACTAACAGGAAAAGCACTGCAGTGTGCCTAGATGATCTGGTAGCAGTTGAGACTGGTAACACAGTCTCTAGACAGCTTTGTAGCCCATTTCTGCAAAGTTTTTGGTAAACTCATCGGTGACTTTTCCATCAGTGACCAATTGTACCATCTGCACCAAGGGAAGATGTCTGTCTCAGAATATGCTTTGAAGTTTTGCACATTGGTAGCAGTGAGTGGATGGAATGAGCATTCTCTCCTCATGGCGTTTTGTCAAGGGTTGTCATCACAATTTTGACTGCATCTTGCTGCATACAATGATACCATCAGCCTCGAGAGATTCATGCAACTAGCCATCCGAGTGTCCCAACGTATGCAGGGGTGTATGGACAACTTCCAGCATCCGCCCCATGTTATCCAACAACTAGAGCCTGCCAGCTCTCCCGAATCAGAGCTGATGCAAATGGAATCCACTCGACTCCCAATGGCTGAGCGACGGCACTGGATGACTCAGGGTCTCTGTTTATACTGTGGTGATTTAGGGCATGCCATCACTACATGCCCCATTCTTCCCCCTTGTCCTCTGGTGAGTTTTGTACGAATCACTCATGTCGGTTCCTGCTCACTACCAAAGTGCTCAGTCACCACCCTTATATACAGCAAAGAATTTCATTTCAAGAGAACTCTGCCATCAACTCAGCATCTAAAACACCCTTAACAAGAAGCCCAGTCCATAATCAAGGCCAGTCCATAACTGGAAAGCCCCTCAATCGTAGTCTGAAGAATTGAGTGGGTCCCATTCAACTACGCATATACAAATTACATCAGGAGGACATCCATCTGCTGGTTCTGGAGAATTCTACCACTGGCTTCATCTTAGGGTGACTGTGCTTAATCAAACATCATCTGGTGCTGTCCTGGCAGAGCGGAGTGATCCTTAAGTGGAGCGATACCTGCTTTCCTGTTTCCCGAATCTCTCTTTCCAAGTTCCTCATTCAACTGTTCCTGTATTCTCAACAGTCAAGTTCCGTTATCCCCTTCCTCTCATCCCTGCTGCTTTTGAACAACTCTGACATGCAAGAATTTTCATGAAGCTGAATCTCCACAGTGCATATAATCTCATCAGACTTCAAGAAGGGGATGAATGGAAGACTGCTTTCGTGACCCCTACTGGTCACTTTGAGTATTGTGTCATGCCATATGGCCTTGTTAATGCCCCTTCAGTCTTCTAGGACTTCATGCATGAGGTTCTCCGGGAGTACCTCCATCATTTCTTCATAGTCTATATTGACGATATCCTAGTGTACTCTCGGAGCATGGCTGAACACCACCACCACATTGCAGAAGTCTTTCAGAAGTTGAGAGAATCCCACCTATGCCTCAAGGCAGAGAAATGTCAGTTCCATCAGTCTGAGATGCAATTCCTTGGGTACAATATCAGTTAACACTGCATTTCCATTGACGAGAGGAAGGTGGACATCATCTGCAACGGGCCAGCTCCCACCAAAGAGATCCAATGTTTCCTGGGATTTGCTAATTTCTAACACCACTTTTCATTTCATCACAATTTCAACTCCTTAACCAGTCCACTTACAACTCTGCTTCATGGAAAGCTCAAGTCTCTGTCCTTGTCTCCAGCAGCTGCAGAAGCTGCTGAAGCAGGCCTTTTGCATAGCACCGCTCCTAGTCCACCCTGACCCAGATAAACCCTTCACTGAAGAAGTGGATGCGAGATAATTTCTGGTGGCCTAACATGGCAAGTGACATCAGAAGGTTTGTGAGAGGATGTCAGGATTGGGCCATCTTGAAGACTCCTCACTATTTGCCATCTGACAGTTTCCATCCTCTTATTCCATGTTTGATTTGTCTGTTGACACAAAGTCTTTATTGTTTGACTCTGTTTATTCAGATATACTGGACCATATTGCTCCTTGTAAAATTCTGCATCGGAGAGTCAAATCTCTTCTATGGGTAAATGACATGATACGGTCATTAAGAATGTAGACATGTGGAAAGGAAATGGAAGAAGGATAAGTTGCAGATTTCTTATATTATGCTGAGGGGTTCTATGACTAAATTTCAGGAAGCAGCAAAAATGGCTAGAGCAAATTATTTTTCTGAAATTACTGTTACGTATTCTCACCAGCCTTGCATGCTTTTTAATACTATTAACTCAGTTTTAGAGCCTTCAGTCTCGGTTTGTCTTCAGTTGCAAATTGTGAGAGATTTTTAAAGTTTTTTTATTGATAAAATCCATGGTTTTCACTCTGCAATTGCACTAATGAAGTTAGATCTTGGAGTTGTTGCTACTCCCTTAGGCTCCTTTAAAGCCTTTAATGGCGCTTTTCCACTGCATGGTATGACTCGGCTCAGCACGGCTCAGTATGGCACGGCACGGCACGGCTCGGTTCAGCTCGGTTCGCGTTTCCACTGCAGTTTAGTACCGCTTTAGAGTGGGCGGGATTATTCACATGTCATTATAGTTGCGCCGCCTCTACTCCCGTGACTCCAGAAAAACTTTTTCATTCCGTGTCGCCCCATCAACTTCTCACTGGATCCGCTCCTCGGGTATCAATGAGAGGAATGTCTGTAATTCCTCAACAGACAACGAAACAGCAATTTTTTGGTTGTTTAACAAAAAAAGGTGCGCTCATTCAAAACAGTTGCGTTCGATCCTTCGCTGGCTGTGCTGATTTAAATCTAGCGGGTCTGTTGTGTCTTGAATCGCAAGTTCAGTGACACAGGCAGTGACGATTTCTCCGGCCAATCAGTGATCATCAGAGTTTACACGTCACGTTATGGTAACAGTACGGTTCGCTTGGAACCTCAACCGAGGTGGTACTGAAAAAAGTATCGGGTACCAGGTAATGTACCCAGTGGAAAACCCCCCAAAAGTGAACCGTACCGAACCGTACCGTGCCGTACCATGCAGTGGAAAAGTGCCATAAGATGATGTTGCTTTCGGAAATCACTGAGATCATGGGTATGTTAAAGGTCACTTCATCTACAAATGATGTTATCCCAAACAAGTCTTTAATAGAAGTTTTTGATAGTATTGGTCCTTACATTTATTAATCATAAACAAAAGTCTGGCCGAGGGTTGTGTACTATCGAGTTTGAAACGTGGTAGTGGAGCCATTGTTAAAGAAACCCTGCCTAGGTCCATATGTACTTCAAAATTTTCATCCAATCTCTAAACTTCCTTTCATTGCAAAAATCCTAGAAAAGGTTGTTTTGTCAGCACTCTTCTTTTTTTAGCAGAGATTGACATAATGGATAAGTTTTAGTCAGGGTTCAGAACTGGTCATAGCACTGAATCTGCCCTTATTAGGGTATTAAATGATATTTTATTGGAAACTGACAATGGAAATTGTGTCAGTCTTGTCTTGTTAGATCATACCATTTTGTTAGAGCGTCTTAAGCGGTGTGTTGGGGTAAGTGGGGTGGCTTTATGTTGGTTCAATTCTTAGCTGGAGGGTAGAACTTTCACCGTAAAGATTGGGAATAATTGTTCTTCTGCTGCTCCTGTAAGTTACGGGGGAGCCTCAGGGCTCTATTTTAGGGCCGCTGCTTTTTTTTCTCTTTACATGATTCCACTGGGATCTATATTTAATAAATTTGGCATTTTGTATCATAGTTATGCTGATGACACGCAGTTGTACCTGCCTTTTAAAGCAGGAAACAATGCAGCTGAAAATTCCTTGTTGAATTGCCTTGAGGAGGTGAAATGTTGCATGAATTCGATTTTTTTTAATGTTAAATGATAAAAAAGACTGAAATTGTGCTTTCTGGGGAAAAAAAAAACACATTGGTTACTCTAAAACCAAGTCTGGGGCAGTTTTCATCCTGTGTAAAAAGTCATGCCACTAATTTAGGCATAATTTTTGACTCTGAGCTCAAATTTGATCATCAAATAAACACAGTAGTAAAAAATAATTTCTTTCAATTGAGGAGGATTGCAAAATTGAAGACAGTTCTATCAAAGAATGATCTTGAAAAAGTTATACATGCTTTTATATTTTCATGCTTGGACTATTGTAATGCGTTATATGCAGGGGTTTGTCAGTCGTCCCTGTCGAGGTTACAATTGGTTCAAAATGCTGTGGCCAGATTACTGACAAATACTAAAAAAAGAGACCATATAACACCAATTTTGGCCTCTTTACACTGTCTACCAGTTAAACAATGAATTGTTTTTTAAATATTGTTATTTGTTTTTAAAGCCATCAATGGCTTGGCCCCAGAGTATATCAAGGATCTTTTAGTGGTTCAATCCTCCTCAAGATTGCTAAGATCTAACTCGCAGATTATGCTCAAGGTTCCACGTACACATCTTAAGTGTAGAGGTGATCGAGCATTTTCAGTTGTGGCCCCTAGACTATGGAATGATCTTCCTTTCTCTGTGTGCTCTTCGACCTCTCTGCAGATGTTCAAATCACGTCTTAAGACCTATTTGTACTCACAGGCATTTGATGTGTAGTTTTATAGGTATTTACTTATGTATTTTAATTAATTTCTATTATTGTTTTGATCTGCTTGTACAGCACTTTGGTATACGTTCATGGTTTTTAAGGTGCTTTATAAATAAATGATTAATTGATTGATTGAAATAAATAATGCTTGTTAATATTATTTTTAAACCAAGAGAAAGGCCATATTTAAAGCCTTCTGAAGTCATGTGATAACTTGTGTGAGGAATAGACCCAAATGTAAGTATTATTAGCTGAAAATCCTCCTCTGTGCATTAAAGCTCAAAACTCATTCATTTTAATGCGTGATATTTAAATTAGGGATGTCTGCCAATTGCATTTTAAATCAAATTTCACATGATTAATTGTGTTTTCACTATTATTCACTATTCACTATTAACTATTAGCATATCACTGAATACATAAACAAAACAGATAAACAGAAGTCAATACATTGCTTGTTTCATATGATTGAACATCTGTCTATCATAGACCTACATGTACTGTACATTCCACATATTCCATTCAATCAAGTGTCAGTCTGTCTGAGGTTAATTCAGTATGTGTTTCTACATTCTGTCTATGGTGTTTTTTTGTTGTTTTTGTTTTTTTCATTTTTGGACTACTGTAAGTGCACATGCTGCTGTCTTTGGCTGTTGGATCTTGTCTTTCTGTATTTCAGCATCTCATATGATGACCTCTGCATTTTTAAGAAGCTGTGTTAAAAACACTGAAAAATGTCTCAAGAGCCCTTCTTCACTTCCCTTCGTGCTGTTCGTCACTTCACTTCACTAACAAAAACAAAAAGGTGGTTGTTCTGACTGTAGGAAAATCCATTCTTACAGAAATTTTGGTCCAGGGCCCAAAATTTCATCATCATTTGTGACCCTGGAGCACAAAACCAGTCTTAAGTAGCACGGGTATATTTGTAGCAATAGCCAACAATACATTGTATGGGTCAAAATTATGGATTTTTCTTTTATGCCAAAAATCATTAGGATATTAAGTAAAGATCATGTTCCATGAACATATTTTGTGAATTTCCTACCGTTAATATATCAAAACTTAATGTTTGATTAGTAATATGCATTATTAAGAACTTAATTTAGACAACTTTAAAGGTGATTTTCCAAATATTTTGATTTTTTTTTTTTTTTTGCACCCTCAGATTCCAGATTTTCAAATAGTTGTATCTCAGCCAAAATATTGTCCTATCCTAACAAACCATACATCAATGGAAAGCTTATTTATTCAGCTTTCAGATGATGTATAAATCTCAATTAAAAAAAAATTGACACTTATGGCTGGTTTTTGTGGTCCATGGTCACATTTTTGTCATCTGAATGCAAATGATGGCGAATACAATGCTATCGTGTTGCTTCTGGGAACTTGGAATATAATGCACAAGTCAAATGGTTTATACTGTTCTTTCAAACGTAACTTACTTTTGGAGCTCAATGGCATATGACCACACTCACCATCATCAAATGATACATAGATAGATAGACAGATAGATAGATAAAACATTATACCCAGTCTCTGCTTTGCATTGTAATATTCTGTAATTACAACGCATAAGAAAATGAAGTGGTTGAACATGAATCCTTCTTGGAATAGCAATAAACAAGTTCTATATTGTGTCTATTGTGATGTCGTGATTGTTCCCCAGAGGAAGTCTTTATGAAGGCATTCTTATCTTTGAAAATGACAATAATGTCCATTCAAGAAGAGAATGTTTTTATACCTTTCATCGTGTGCAGAAGTCTCATATTGCTGGGCCATCATATAACCAATCAGCACAATCATCAGTGACTCATGACACCACCACACGTCTAGCTGACACATTATATAATTGCTGTGTTCCACCGCCTAGTTAACTGCCCCTGTAGTCATCATAGGTACGTGCCCAGCATGAAGCCTGAGCCGCACGGTAGGCAGCATAATCATAAGATATATTAGTTTTTCTCAATCGATTTGACACATATTTTAAAATGAATGCAACTGACTCTTTGCAAAGACCTGCCCCCCCTTAGTTACTGTTGCTATGTCCAACAAGCCATGGTGCTCTCATGCCACACACCTCACAGAGCAAAGAGGAAACTGACAACACGCTGACAGACAAGACAGAGCAGGTTACTTCTGGTATGAAACAAAGTCTCAGCTTTCAAATTTTGTCATTTTGTAAGAAATTCAAACAATAAATACCGTTTGTGTCTCTTTAATGTGTCGTGTCAGATCACTGTAACGCCTCAGCTCAAGCGGCACATGAACCGATCATCTCTTCTTTACTAGTCAAAGCATGAAATAAACATAAATGAACATTAGAAGGTGTTTTATTTCAATTGTGGAAAGACTTCAGTACACACAAGTTTTCAAGTTTAAGTCCATTGAAGTTGATCTACTTTCCTGTCTGGTTTGTTTGTTGGACAAAATGATGGATTCGGCATTCTGATTGGTCAGATCACCTGTCAGTCAAGCTCCCTGCAAAGGGTCAATTACTCTTGAAACAATTAACAAGCAAAACTAAACACACACTTATCAAACAAAAAATAATACACTTAACACAGGAAATGCAGTTTTCATCATTGTTTACACATTTGTGACAGTTGCTTTAACTATAAAAGTGAAAGTATACAAAGAGTAAGAAAATAAAAAAAATCAAGAGAAGGGGAAAACAGTGGTGTAAGTGTGAAAGGTGATGGGTAGAGGAAGGGGTGTAATGAGAGGAAGAGGAAGACAGAAACGGGTAGAAAGAGATGAGCAGAGAGGGGGATGTAAGAAAGGAGGAGTGAAGAAGAGATAAGTAGAGTAAAAGGCATTGGTGTAGTGGAAAGCGAAAAAGGAGAATTATAAAAAGAAATGGACATATAGGAAGTGGACAGCAGGGTCGAAGAGGAGGGAGGAGAGGGGAAAGAGATCTAAAGAGTTGCTACGTCAATCTACTTCTATATTTATAGTATTGTACTAAGATTGTTTATGATGCACATTTGCAGTCTTCCTGGGACAAGTTTTGTACATGTTTAAACAATTTCATTCAGGTATTTTCAGTGGAATAGAGCATTGTAGACATGCTGGTCTAGAACAACACCATCAGCCATAAAGAACGAGGCCTGTTGAGATGTTGAGGCAGGAGCTTGTTAATCATGGCTTCAACATTCACACGATAGCTGTGTCGCAATTCAATGGCTATATCCCTCGAAGGCTGTGAAGGTTGTTAAATGGGACGGTCTAGCCTACGGAGTTGATGAGCGGCAGTAACGCTTGTACTGGACTGCTTTAAAAGTTATATTCAACTGCCAAAAACAAAACAGGGTTCACAACCTGTCTAAATATGTTCACCATGGTCTATTTATGTACATACTAAGGAGTATAAACAACATAAAATGGCATCTTGGTAAGATATCAGTCAACATTTGAATTGCTTTATATACATTTTTCTTTATTTTTACATTTGCATCTTTACATAAATTACATTATTTGAGTAAGCAGAAATCAATACTTACATTTGAAAGTGCAATCCGGAAATTTGTCTTAAATATATCCTGTCATCTTATACACGCATGGATTCTGGGGCATGCGAGGCTGCATCTGTTGTGTCCTTTGTTTAACGAGAAACGAAGGGTGCATTTGGAGGCTGCATTTGAAGGGGCCTTCGATTGGGACAGACTGTTGCACTGATGAATGTGCTTTATTTGACTACTTTTGGACTGTTGAACAAACACACCCGCCCATTCCATTCCATTATAAAGCTTGAAAGAGCCAGGACAATTTTTAATATAACTCCGACTGCATTCGTCTGAAAGAAGAAAGTCATATACACCTAGGATGCCTTGAGGGGGAGTAAAACATGGACTAATTTTCATTTTTGGGTGAACTAACCCTTCAATATAATAAAGGCACGAAAAAGCCTTTCTGCATCAGGCAATGATAGGGAAGGTTGACGTCTGGCGATATTTCTTAGACCATTTTAATATGGGCTTCAAACATCAGTTGTGGATCAAAAATAACGGCAAGATTGTACACTTGAGAGGATGGAGTAACTAAATCACAATCTGTAATCAAATTAGAAATATTGAAATTATGCAAAGCCACTGGCATACCAACAAATAAAAGTCCTGTTATTGACTCCTCAAGCTTCAGAAAATTTTCATGCATCCACGCTTTTATTTCATCCAATCAAGAAGTAAGAGCTGTAAACAAACTGACCCCTGTATACTTCTGACCCCTTAACCAACCCATAAACCTACCCATACCACCAAACCTGTCCATAACCTTACCCGTATCACACCTCAATATTAACCAATGCGTAAACCTGTCATTTACTTTCATTCATTTACTTTCTAAATGATCTTTTGAACCACTGACAACTCCTAAATAACTTGTTTGTAAATAACGTAATAATTTAGAAATGATAAATTGATCAATAATAAAGTATGAAAATACAATTATTAAACATTATAGATATGCTCAAGAACAAAACATTTATAGCTGTATTTATAAACTGCTTACTAATGCATATTAATGCTGGAACAATGCTTTATAAAGGATGAATTGACTATTTACTAATGCTTACCTAATGATTCATAGTGTGCAGTTATTATAAAGTGTTACCAAGTCATTTGTAGATTTTCAAGAAGTGCATGGTCATATAAACTGAAAGTTTAATGACATTTCTAAGCATTTTAATTCACATGAAATAATGATTTGTTAATAATGTTTAATACATTTATTAGTAAACTTAAACACATTATCTCACGTGTCTTATCTGAATATATGTTAACTAATGGTCTATTGAGGATTATATAATGTTTGTTAATGACTTATTAATGAACGTTATAATAAAGTGTTACCTTGTTTTGATATGATGAGTATTTATGTGATGTTATAAGCATCATATCATGATTTTAGCAATAAGCACTTTGCTTTCCATGACCTGTACATTTCTCATATAAAACATGTATGAAAGATAGTAGATGAAAACATGTTCACTATGCAATGATTTGCATAGTAGTGTTTTTTTTTTCAAAAAGGTCATTGCAATGATGGCATATTTTTAAGTATAAACAAACTTGTCATTCATGAGGCATGATCTCATTCAGAATGTAGACAGCAAGGCAGTGTGTTTTTGAGAAGAGTCTTCAGGTTCTGAAGCCTTCCCTTTGCTCCCTTTAGATGAAAACCTGCCAAGGAATAATGTAAGACAGCTCAACAGACCATGTTTTTTCCTTTATTTGTCAGGGCTCTAGGTTTTGCCAGGATTGTTGACGTCAGGTTGAACCTTCCGCGAACCCTTAGATACAAGATGTTTCTGAGAAACCATCCTATAAATACCAGCTTTGGTACCTGTCATTTAGCAGACACATATAATTCAGATCAGTTGGCAGCGTGCTGATTGCACATCTGCTGGATTTGGTGGAAATGTCTTGGCCACATCCACAGCACTGATTGGACATCTCAGAAACCCTTAAGATGGTTCTTTGTGTAACTAGCTAAGGTCTATAACTATTATCCATTTTATCTATTTACCACTCAGATTCGGCCAATTCATCAAGCTGCCATTTATGTTAACGTTAATGAATGTGACTACAGCTCCTCTTTGCTCTTTGTAAACACCACTTGCTCCTATAGAAAAAAAAAAAAACTAAACATACGCTTTAGTTGAAATAGATATAATATATAAATTATATCTTATAGATATAATAATATATTGGTCAAACCTATTTCAATACAAGCATATGCAAAGACCAATACAAATAGCTCAGTATTCATTTGTGCACGAAATTAGTAATACTTTTGAGTATTTGTAGATTGTGAGCAAGGGGAACAGTGTGTTTGTGTATTCTTCCAGTGTGTAGATTCATGAATTGATGTGTGCATGTGTGGATCTGTTGCATGTATTTTTGGATTTCCGTGTGCAGTTGTCACTCAATAAACCTTATCAATTGTAAATACAAGCTTTCCAGCTAGACATCATTATCAAACTGGGGCAAACACTTTTCCACAGTGCATACATACATGCATGCATACAACAGCAGTTGTAGTTGTAATGTTAGTATTCTTGCAGTAAAGTTGAACTGTTTGGCTAAGGTAAAAATTAGTTCAGATGGCTGTGTTAAGTGTTTTGAGAGCAATTACATTACTTTTTAGAAATGTGTCAAATCAGTTGAGAAAAACTGTAAAACCACTGACAGGTGAAGTGAATTATGATTATGTCGTTATACCTGTCAAGGGCTGGGGTATATTAGCAGCAAGTGAACAGTCGTGAATTTCATGTGCCTTGAATTGTATGCGAATTTCATTGTTTACAAGAAAACCTGAATCAATTCACATATGAACACAGCTTTATCATGTTTCTGTTCGTATTGGCTGCATGTGTTCCAGGCCATTCACAAAAGCTCAGAAAGATGCAAATGATCCCACTGCATTTAAAATTCACTTCCTGGACTTGCTTCCAATTCGCTTCACTCCTTCCTGCATTTGTTGTTGCATTTTTGGCATTTTAAAAAAGTTCTAGAACCAGGTTTTTTAAAGCCTAAGCACTAAAAAAAGAAAGTATTACAATTAAGCTCCAGGGCGTTTTTGGGGATTTTCACCTAAATTTGACATTCAAATTCAGATGCTTACCCTACACACATACAAAGTGTCACAGAATGGCCAGGACGGCCAGGCTCCATCGTCACCCAATCACAACGATCACTATCACCTGTGTTCTGAGCACCCGCACCTGTCACTCATTTAATCACCTAATTAAGCACCAGTATAAAGGCACACACCTCAGTCTGCACATTTGTCTAGTCTCATATGTACATTTGAAGTGGACTTGCTGTCTCTGTACAGATCTTGAAGATACTTACCTGTGTGATACTTAGCCCTTGTGTTCCTCTGCAGTCGTCTGTTTCTCCTGGCTCCCTTTGTCTCCAGCGTCCTGGTGTGTGTGCCTCATCTACGTGTCATCTGCTCTCCTTCATTCCTGTAAGACAAGACATTCAGTTAACATTCTGCTCTGTTATTCAAGAGGATTTCCAAAGACTGTCATACTCACCTGTTCATCCTTCCTGCCATTCACTCAGTTGACTCATCTGTGCAATAAAGCTATTTACCACTTTAACTTACTGTGTTTGGTCCCTTCCGTTACACAAAGGAGGAAGGGGGGGTGGGGGACAAAACACAGGCTATATAAAACACATTACACCCAGAATCCTATTTTACTATGTGCCATAAGCACTTCTTGATTTTTGATTGAATTATGTTTTTCTAAGAAGTAATGTACAAAATTGCATGAACGAATTGGACCAAATTTCACATTTTGTGTTTTATATTATCAGATTTATTCTTTCAGGAGACACAAGAAATATATCTAGTCTATCACAATCTAAAATAGAATCCACATCATCCAGCTTTATATCATTTCATTTATGTGCATTCTGTATTGCTCCTCTGTTTGGAGCTTCACCTGTCTGCCTCATCTGCATGCCTTTTGAAGATGAAATAACAGCCCCATCCGTGCTGCTCCAGCTGTCTGTGGCCAGGGGCGGACTTAACCAATAAGCGAGGTAAGCGGCCGCTTAGGGCCCCGGGGAATCAGGGGGCCCAATCTGATATTGGCGAAACATGTTTGGCAAACGCTCCATGTGTATTTGTGTTATGGAGAGCGTCAAATGTTCACTCAGTTTTTGTCAGGTGCTGAGTTCTGAAAGCTCGCGAATCCTCTCATTATAACGTGTAGATACGATGTAAATAAGAGGTTCACTGTGCGGAGAGCTTATTAACGGAACGTCGTGAGATCGCAAAGAATTGAGTGACAGCTTTTGGTATTAGACGGAGCGCTCTTTGCACGCATTCTAAGCTGTGTAATACTATCTGGCCGTCTCAGAACGGATATATTAACCTCAGAGAAGAAAGTATCATGTTTTGTGTCTTTATTTTATTTGTCTTGATGTTTCAAAATGAGTCGCTTGTGTGCTTTTCCTCTGCGCACCGGCGTGAACTGCCGCGCACTCGTATAAATGCATGAATGCGATGACTGGAGATATCTGCTTAATAATAGATTTCATTTTCGATTTGTTTCTCGGTAAACCCTACCATATGCATTCAGAACACTTGGAATACGGAACGAGTTGCATGGGATAACTATGACATTTGAATCCTTTTTGTAAATAGACTGAAGATGTTTACAATTCATTAAGGTGCCATAGAATGCATTGATACAATATTTCAAATTGTTCTCTGATATCTACATAGAAGGTATGTGGCTTAGGTAAGGGCAAAAATTCTCCAGAATTTTTTTCTCCAGAAATTTCTTTACATGTCCATTTACAACCCTAGGATTTCTCCCCAGAATGAAATGGTCTGTTATTGGCTTATTTGGAAGGGTCATGAATAATAATATTGGGCTCTGCTCTGATTGGCTGTTTCACAGTGCAGCTCATTTCAGTAGCTCACAGGAAGGAAATACAGGGAAAATATATATTTCAATACTTTCTTGTGCAGTTATATCTTTGGGTAATTATACTGTAAATAAAATGCGGCATCAGGGAGCTGTCAGTCCTGTGTCTTGTTTCCCCTCCTCTCGTGACCATATTTGGACTTCCTGTTCCGTTCCTTGTTTTATGTTATCATTAGTTATTAGTCTCCAGCCGTGTTTCGTTAGTTATCTAGTTTAGTCCCTGTGTTTATAAGCCCTGTGTCTCCCTGTCTCCCATGTCGGGTATTGTTTGTCTAAACCTCATGTTCCGGGTGTTGGATTCAATAAAAGGATTATTGAATGTTCTCCTCGTCTCCTCGCTCCTTGCTCCCACGAGATTGTGACAGAATACCCGACCACAAACAAGAAGTAAGCGGCTCTCCTCCTCCCCCGTATTGTTTTCCCCGTTTTTTGAAAGTCTTTAGTTGTTCCTGTTTTTTCCGCGGCGATCTACCTTGCTCGCCTAGATCTCCCTTTCCCCGAGTATTCGCGGGAGTTCTGTAGGCTCGCCGCGGCGACAGCCCTCGATGATGCCACCATCCTCTCGCTGTTCTGGCATGGGCCAATTCCCATCGTCCCGTGGACCTCCCAGACACCAAGGGACTATGCTGGAGGGAGGGGATCCTCCGCTGTCTGGAGAGTGTCCTGCCCCGAGCCAAAACCAGCCCGCCGCCGTTTGCGGCTCTCCCAAGCCCGCCTCCGTCTGCGGCTCCGAAGTCATGTCCACCGCCGTTCACGGGGAAGTCAAGCCCACCGTTCGCGGGGAATTCAAGCCCGCCGCCGTCCGCGGCTCCCTCAAGTCCGCCGTCCGCAGGGAAAGCCAACCCGCCATCCGCGGCTCCGAAGTCAAGCCCGCCGTCTGCGGGGAAATAAACGCCACCATCCGCGGCTCTCCCTAGCCCGCCGGCTGTGAGTATGGCAAGCCCGCCGGTCGTTGCTCTCCCAAGCCCAGTGTCCGCTCCTCGGCAGCGCCCTCCAGTGCCCGCCTCTCCAGGGTCAGTCCCTCCAGTGTCCGCGCTGCTCGAGTGCCCCCAAGAGTCCGCGCTGCCCGAGTGCCCCCAAGTGTCCGCGCTGCCCGAGCGCCCCCAAGAGCCCGTTTCTCCAGAACGTCAGCCCGATCAAGCCCCTACTGACCCCAAGGAAATTTGGAAGGGGGGGGGGGATGTAGTAGGGCTGTTTAAGTTTCTACAGCCAACATACAAAACCCCTGCTAGAGAAAACACTTTTTTAAATTTGTGTAACTGGACTTTTGACTCAGAAATGTCTAACAAGCTCTGAGACAACCATGACAACCTCTCTGTGTGAGAGGCTATCATTAGCTATCATTTCCTCTATATGTAATATGCGTGACACATCAAAAGGTTAATTGCGACTGATGAATAGACCAGTGCTGTATGGCACTCAGTTGTGGCACAACTCTGGACTACGTTTAATGCATCTCATGTGAGATACAACAGCAGCTCCTGGGAAATTGCTTGACATTAAGGGAACATGCTAAAGGCCCATTGCCGGTAATCAAAGGCACTTAGTGTCTGATTGATCAAAGACCCCGTCAAGACTGTGAATGCAAATGCAAACATTATGTCCTTAACTACATGCTTTAAAATACATTCAGAATGATCGATGATATTTCGTTGACATGCAGTACACTTGGTCAACATGGCCAGCTGCTATCTGTTGATCTGTTTCTAATGACTACATGCATAGAAACATCTTTAGAGGTCCTTTTCGGTTGCTTGAAGATTGTGCTTTCTTGCAAATTCTCACAGACTTTATATTAGCAGGATGAAGTTTCCTCATGAATGAATACAACCGATACATGTTGAGAGGAAATGAAGCACAGTATGAAGAGCTTCGTAGTACTCATGCTGCTATATTCTTAATGAAATGGCCACTACGTGATAAATTGAGATTGAAATTGGATCCAGTGACGTGTATTCTGTCATTGGCTGGTATGATTGCGCACGAGCCAATCAGAGCGGAGCGTGCTGACAAACTGGAGCTAAGACAATGTGCAGATGGTTGAACCGTAGCACTGTTTTCACAGCTTGCAACAAAACACAGATGATTCAGAGATATTCAGACGCTATCAAAGCCGCTGTTTGTTTTTTACTAGCAGCCCAAATGACCTTGACTCCACACAGCTTGGTTCAGTCAGATCAGTCTGTTCTGTCCGCAGAATCTCTGAGAGTGCTTACACGCTCTTCTCACAGTGTTTGCTGTTTTCTCTATGACTGCATGATCACCACTGCATGTCTTTTCTGCCCCTCTTTTGCATAAAATTGTATCCCCCAGGAAGTGACATCTTTTGGATTCTTTTAGCAGCATGGTGAGGAAATATTTCAAGCATTTATCAAGCATTTCATATTGAAGCATTAACAGCATTAGTCAAGATCCAACATTCAGGGTGTATTCAAATGAAAAACAAATCATATAAACACGATCGTATAATCATATAAACATCTTATTCATTTTATATATTTAAAATGTTTAGTATAGTTAATTTTGGAACAGCATAATGGTAATATTGATATTGTTGAAATTGGATGCATTGCTAGTAGCAGTATTGGATTTACTCAAGCTCACTATGTTTTTTCTACACGAGTGGCTTTTAATGCACAGGTTTGCATTTTAATTTAATAGTAGAAAATTTTAATTCAGCCAAAGAATTATATTTGGGTTTTACAGCTAGATTCAAGATCGATCTGCAGCCCAGTTACTGTCCAACCTGTTTCCATTTCTCATGAATTTTTATTTCAGTGGAACCTTGTTTGTTTTATGTATGCAAATGAATGCTGCTTTTATTGAAAACAGCACAATAACACAGTTTAAGGGTGACTATGGGCACTTTTATGTTCTTTGGTCATATTTTTAAAAATGCATATAATTTTGGACAAATTCCTCTTTCTTTGTCAAACTAACAATAAAACCACCTTTAAAACTTTTTACTACCTTTCTATTATGATTTTTTTCAT
>JAFVLL020039603.1:0-29665 GCA_021397915.2 Tor tambroides | reverse complement strand
TTTTTTTCTAAGCACGTTTATAAAAATTGCTTAAATGTGCTAATTGAACTATGGTCTAATCCTGGCTTAGTTTAAGCCCCGTCTGTGAAACCGGGCCTTTTTCTAAGTATAAGTCAAGTATACTTAAATGTCATTTTAAGTATATTTCTGATAAGTACATAAAGCCCATTTCTCAGAAGTAGGCTACATAAAAAGTAAACTAAAAGTATACTTTCCTATTTTAAGTTTAAAAGAAATATACTAATAGCATGCTTGAATAAACGGCTTTTTTGTAAGGCTTTGCCTAAAACTGTAACGATTTCTTTTTTAAATACATGAGCAGAGCTGTAAAAGGAATGTGGATAGCATTCTTTGGAATCTTGACAAATGTGTGCACAGTTTATGACATTAATGAGATATATAAAATTATTAGGATATTTTTCTCAAGAGAAACATCTGAGAAGCAGGAGACCCAAACATATCTTATGCAAATATTTGTGTAATTGGTAAAGTGCTCCGGTCCTTTAACATATTGTGCATTGTGGCTTCTCCATGAATCATAAATCCTCATCTTGGCAGGCATTTAGAAATTCCAACGGATTCATTTGGATCGTATCCATTATTATCATAGTTCAAAACCTTCTCTATGATTTGGAGACTTCACTACCTTTCAGTGTAGCAGCAAAAGTGGTAACCATGGTTACAACTGATCAGACGAGGCTTCTTTTCCAGCCTACAAAAGCAGGTGGACTGAAAAATGCCGCTGCTCTGCCAAGAATCAGCCGTGTTCCTAGTCCTGTCAGAATCCACATGACTGTTCATTTGTCATTCATAATAAGCAACCCATTAAATCTTGAGGCTTTTTTCCACTAGGACTTTCTTAAGTGGATAATGAGTTTTCTGTATCTTTTTAGCTGTTACTTAATTATACAGTGTGTGTCATTAAAACACCCAATGGAAACTAGGCAATTGAGTTAAAAACCAAAGGGAATCTATGGATTTTGCCATTCTTATTGAATGCTGAAATCCATCATCTGTAACCAATTTTAGCCTCCATATGTTGTCCACAGCACTTTTCAAAAGAAACTAAGGTTAATGGCATCACACAGGTATTCTTTATTTTATTTACCAGTAAATTATAACTGTTGTATTTACTTCTGTTTCATTAAGTTTTGCGCCCAAACATATTGCCTTGACTTTTGCAAATATTTACTATGGCTCTGCCAGTATTCCCACATTTAACCAGTCAGTTTCCGTGACCAGTGAACCTGTGCTCAAAAAAGTGGCACATTACTTTTGTACTGTGCACCATATTGGCAACAACAAAGAAGGTCAATGATGGAGAAATACATTCTTCTTTGCCTATTGATCTTGGAGGAAGGAAAGAAAATGAGGAAAAAGGGATGTTCTGTGATTATTAGACACCTCTGTTCTTTGTCCCTTCTGATGGGCCTACTGTACACAAAGTCCCCTGCGGTCTATCCTGCTTGATGGTGAAAAATGCTCACACTTTGTACAAATATCATAAATAATGTTAAAGCATGCTAACTGACATCCTGCTGACCAAAAATGTTAGATTGAATCTCCACACTATTGTGGAATATTAAAACTCTTTTCTCTCTATTCCAGATCCAGTTCTTACTATTAACTAACTATTAACCATGACTTTTGCTTCAATAAACTCCCAATTTGCTGCTTATTAATAGCTAGTATTTAGAGTTAGTAAGGTAATTTTTAAGTTTCGATATGGGGTAGGAATAATTGATCTAAAATATGGTTATGTAGAATAAGGCATTAATATGTGCTTTATGAGTACTATTAAACAGCCAATATGCTAGTTAAAAACAAAACAAAACAAAACAAGTTAAACTAGTTAACAGTGAGAATTGGTCCCTGAACTAAAGGGTTACCACATACATATAATTTTTGTTTTGATGATCTGCATTAACTTACTACTCACAAACAAGCCAAGAAAACGATTAATATATTATGAGTCTGGCCTTTTATTTGAACCAAATAACATCTGACACACTGAATATTTCAGTTTTAAGACCCAAGTGTTATTTGCGAGGTAAAATTGCAAGGCATGGATTTCATTTATTCACTCTCCCCACAAAATACGAACAGCCAGAGAAATTTCAATGCAATGTACACTAGCCCTTTCCCGCTCTACTAATCACATAATAGAAATCTTAAGTCACTCAGTTTACCCCAATGATTGAGCCAAGCTCAAAATGTCTGCACTTCATGTCAAGCGGCCACTGAAAGCAATGAATTATCCATATTGCAAATGTAGTTTCACACAAAAGCCATTGTAATTCTGTAGAGGTGGAGACTGACATGGATTTTTGAAGATCGGTAGAGAGGTTCTTCAGGAGCGACTCTAAACTCTTAGTTTTAAATGGAGGTAATCTATGGATCAGATAAAAAACTCTGTGCACGTTTCCTCACAGTGGGAGACACAGTAATGTATTCCATTGAGCTGGAGGGAACCTTTTCATGTGAGAGGGCAAATCATATGGTTGTTATTCAGTGTTTGGCCATTTGGTTCCTAAGGGGGTGAGGGGTGGGGGGGATAAGAAATTGTACTAGCAGAGTTTTGAGCAAATATGGAAGCCTTTAATGTAATGGAGTATCAGGTCTTCAAGTTCATTGGAGAAATGATGAAAAAACTATAGTCGCTAAGCAAATCGAATCAACTCTGCAACTTCACTGAGAAAGAAAACTGCAATAGCCTTTGGACCCTGCTCATAATGGCCACATAAAATCAACCATTTTAAATGAGAACTCTGGTGCTGCTAAAAGTGCTTATGCATCAGCAACTTACTATTAGCCTACTACTTTCATGTGGTTTTGATCATCTGTCTAGAAATACCAGCTGGGAAGGAACTCAAAGTTACGGGGCACAGTTCAATGAGAAGGCAGAAATACTCAATGCGGTATGACCTTTTGTCAGCACAAACGAACGTTTCTCATATATTCTTTTAAAGGTTAAGGGTAGTGATACCACCCTTCAAATACAACGAGGTTCTACAAAAGAAGCCAATGAAAATCCTTTGAGCAATTAAACAGCAAGAGTGACACATTTCATTTGAAGTGTGCACAGCCCAATGTGGTTTTGATGCTGAGACTGACATACTCATGTATTTTAGTGCTATTAGGTACTGAGTCAGTACGGAAAAATCAGTCCCCCTAAGATTTCAAGTCTAATGCAAAATCAGGCAAACTCCAACTTGCATTTTGAAATGATGAACACAATCAACACAAACTTGTGTTGATGTATTTCCAGTTGAAACAGGAAGTTGCAACACATCCAAGAGTTAAAGCCTGTTTACTCCAAGAACGATAACTATAACGATTATTTTATTACTATCCACTCCAACATTCTATTTTTATTGTTCATCTGCTATTTTGAAACTGATTCTAATGATATTGTTCTTCTGTGTCATTATCATTGCAGTTGTAGTATTGACTCTGCTATTCTTTTAAATCAAAGTATTTTACATGGTTGCAGTTTCGTATGAATGTGTACAATGTGATTTGTATAAAAATATAGGTTTTTAAGAAGAAAGCAAGTATGAAGGTACACTCCAAACCCCACCCTTAAATCTGAACAAATTCGTGTGAACCAGTTTTGAGAAACCTAAAATAGTTATGAATTGAGTGTTTTGGCAAAAATGAGAGATGAGAGTTGAGTGTTTGCCACCATGACTTACTAACTTGCTAATGTGGTCTTAAGGAGGGAATACTTCCATAATAGTGGGAATTTTGCAGCTGCAACTGGACTTGTCTATGCTGCCCTTGAGCTCCTTGCACCATCTCTGAATGAAGACAAGGACTTTATATATTCAAAGACGCTGCACTTTTTTGCTTATGAATATTATATGAATGAGAGAAAGTCCAACATTTCATTTCAGTGAACAGCTTTGGAGAATTTGATGTTTCCCTTTCAAAGATAAGAGCTCTACTTGCATGACTGAAATAGATGGCCAAGAGGCGTTTCAAAGATGGCCACAGGTGAAATGTCTTGCCTTAAAGGGACTTTAATGAAGATAAGGAGCAAACTGTGCAGCGAGTTGTGTTGACAGTTTGGTAATTCAGAGAGGAGGCCCAACTTACGACTGTCACAGAGTTCATTCATAAAGAACAACACGTCATTCGTGGACATCCGAGCACATGCACACTTTTTGCAGAGCAGTAACAATGTGATTAAAGTGTTTACATGCCTGTTTATTGTGATTAAAAGCACCATACACCACATTCACACTCTAAAAAATGCTGGGTTAAATACAGCCCAGTGCTGGGTAAAATATGGACAAACCCAGCAATTGGGTTGTTTTGACCCAGCGGTTGGGTTACTACCCAGAATGTTGGGACAAACATTTACCCAGTTGCTGGGTTTGTCCATATTTCACCCAGCACTGGGTTGTATTTAACCCAGCATTTTTAGAGTGTACGATTATTAACAATTTTCAAATCCCCAACAAAAACTTGGGACATGAAATGTCCCATAAATGTTGTTTACACAACATCTCAGGTTGGTCCAATGAGCATGTGTAGTCCTAAGCATGCATCTTATTAGGACAGTGACTGTTTCTATGCCAACCAGAGCTTCTATGAATTAATTATACAGTATATTATTGCCCACCCACTCCTTGAGAGAGCGTTTGTTCCAGAATATTTTTTTTCAATATAATATCAATCAATATATTTTAAGTTTACTGCAAAATATGCATAAATATACAAATAAGTATAAAATAATAAAATAAGCATTTTTACAGCATAGCAAGACTGACTTGATTACCTCATATGCAGTGCATCACTGACCATTCCCTGCAAGCTCTTTTGGCTTGATTTACTTATCGGGACTCTCTGATTGGTGGGATTTTCTGTACATTTTCATGGGTGATGTAGTTTTTTGTCATTAATTCAGCTGTTAAACACACCTATTTTAAAAGTTACTTCAACCTCAGAACTCACAGTAGGTCTGCGGTTGAACACACTGTAGGTTTTACGAGGTTTTTATCATTAAACATCAATTTTCAAAGTTTTTACTTTCGGAATCTGATACTCTATTGGTGAGTGGCTGTTTTATTTAGAAGGCGGGGCTTATCACTATATACAAAGTAACTGCTTGAGAAAAGGTAAAGGAAGTTGAAACATTTGAAACCCTGAATCATTTGCAAGCCTGAACATTTACACAAATGGTGTAAATTCATCCGAACTACAAACTGAACTTTGATCTGTATGTTTAAATTTGCTGGCTGCAGGACAGGTAACATCTCCCACAACATTGAAATTACCGTTTACACAGGTAAAAGCCAAACTTACTCTACACTTCACTCACAAGCATATATATTTGTAAGCATCTTCAAGCCTCTTAGGTATAATTATCTGCTGGAGTTCTGAACATGTTTCCATTTAGTGAAAGGACTTAAAGGAAATCACAACTGCCACTAGAGATGGGTAAAATGGATTACTCTCTGTGCTCAAATATAGCTTGTTCACAAAGCAGGATGCTTTAAAGCAGACACAGCCCAGTGGAATATCGAACACCTGGAATAAGGGTGGAAGTGTGGAAGTGGATAAAAATGTGACGGTGTGATGCAGTACTGCCCCCTGCTGTTTCGGTCTCCAAAACAGAAGCTGGCAACAACATCCAATTAAACTGAAGATGAGGTTGGAACAAAGAAAGGTCTTTGGAGACGAATGTAATGAGCACAAGGATGGGAAACATAGTACTTTTTTTTTTAAGTTTGTCTGGAGTTTACTAAGAAGATAAGAAGAAGATAAAAAGTGCATTCCAAAAAATTATCACACAAACAGATTCATAAATGGTCTTTTATTCATTACAAAACCATAGCTGTGGAAAGAATCAATTTCAAAACTTAAGATGTCTTATTTGTTAGTTTAGAAGGTCACACACTCCAACAAATTTTAGGATGATTCTATCAAAACCTGTCAACAACATCATGTCCAGTCATATACATATATATATTATATATATATATATATATATATATATATATTTAATGTGTTGTATCAAACTTGTTCCAAATGCACCACTTAAAATGTGTCTGCAAGAAAATGTTAAACTCCATATTAGGGGTGGGTCAAATGATCATTATGTGAAAAATTATCATGATATTGCAAGTACTGTAAATAAATGTTTTATGTAAAGTACTACAATAATAAAAAAAAATATAATGAGAAATATCAAGAACAATGAGAATTACAAATAAAATCAAAAGTAAATGCCCAGGCACTTTACAGAAACAACAGTTTGGGGTAAAATGTGATATTTCATCATGAAAATAATGTCACAATGCAGCTACAAATAGAACTCTGTTCGCAAATCAAGAGTTTTATTTCTTTTGATTTTCATGAGACACTGACAGATGTTTTTTTGACTAACTGAAATAAAAACGCCCTTGAAGTGGCCACTGGAAGGCCATACCCATTCATTTAAGGATGCTGAGCAATAGCTATCCAGTCTCGGTTCCTCTTGATTGAGTCTCAGAATGCACTGCTACCTGGTGAGTGTGAGGAGCTAAATTTACACTCAACCAGTATGTGTTTAGGAAAACAGTTTTGGCGCAGGTGGCTAGGAGACAATACCTCCACTGTGATGCCTGGGAGTGTACAGGTAATGAAATGGCCTGCTTATTTAACATGCAGATTTATGCAAGCTGTAATTAATTTGCCATTACTCCTTGATTGATGTCCCTGTGTGTTTTGAAGCAGACATCAGGCTATAATTACTCCCCATGTTGTGCTCACTCCATTGTTTCGTTACAATAAACAGATGCTAATTTTACCACAGCAAACAAGTAATTGTCCCGCTCAATAATTGGGTAAAACAGTGACCGTCTGCCAGTTGCTTGGGGAGCATTCAAACGCGCACTTTATTTGTCGGTTTCATTTAATTTCACTAAAAACTTCCATCCAAAGGTAAGACATCTAGTCTCAACAGAAGCTAACACTATGCATCACAATGACTGAGGAAGTGCTTTCAGTCTCTTTATTTACACGACAAACCCACTATATTTTTCTCATCCGTTTCTTTGGCCGCTGAGTGAAAGGGGATGTGCCCATGAGAGAATCTGGTGAATGGGACATGTAACTTCCTTCTGAACCACCAGGAGATGGAGGGATGCCAGCCTCACTCATGGTGGACATGGGGCCCTCTTCAAAGACGTCGCTGCCTAGAACCCCATGTCCTGATACCTGGCCCTCCTCACTGTCCTGAGGTTCCATCTTCACCTGGGCTAAATGCCACAAGGGAGAGCTGTTCCCTGCTGCTCCTATTGAAGAAAAAAATAATAATATGGATTATTACAAAATTTTTTGAATCATGCTTGTCTTTAATTCTGGCCATTATGTAAATCCTTGCTCTTTCCCTTAATGAACAAGCACAACCGACCACTTAAAATAAAACAGACTGGCTGTATAATGCTTTCGTTTAAGCAAAATATCACAGTGGAGATTGTTAAACCTACATGTTTGCTGTTGTTTTCAAATTATCAACCCTTTTATATCAGAGCGGAGAGCAAGCGTGCATGGCTGCCAGATTGGGAAGATTAATTAAAACACCAGGCACAAAATGCATCTATTTAAGTGAAAAGCCGACTGAGGGATTTAAATTCTTGACCTCCGTCAACCTCAAGCATCAAAGCTTGTGGAGGCTCGTTACCGATCCAAGATGTCAAATGTCAAATAAATCACGATCACAATTAAAATACAATTGATCATGCAGCCCTAGAATGGATTACTTGCAAAATAGAACTGTTCATTTAGTTAGTTCATTAATGGACCATTAAATAATATCAACAGGTACAATTTTTGATTTGAATCATGTATTTGTAAATGCTGGGATTAACTAAGACTAATAAATGCTTTATAAGTATTTTTCATTGTTCATGTTAACTAATGCTAATACTTAACTATTGTTACCATATAGAACCTTACTGTAAATTGTACCAGTATTTTTAAGATAATGATATCAAAAAGACTGCAAAAACTAATACTAGCCTAAATAATGCAAATAAAAAAGATCTAAATCAATTATTAAAGACAATTAAACATTTAGAAATAAAATACAAATAAAGTAACAAGTGACAACCAATATGACAAACAAACAAAAAAAAAACAACAGAACAAAGATAAAAAGAAAAAGCCCTTACAGTTCAAATGTAATCAAATATCAAATAAAATAGTACTTAGTCTTCACTGGATGTGTTAAAACACTGTCTCTTATTACATTTGTTCAGTCATGAGAGCAGAGTAGTTTTGTCTTTTTTTTTTCTTGTGCTGACACCTTAAGACCAAATGCACAGATCTTATTTATTAATATTCATTAAAAATGTTTGCATTCACTTTAAGACAACCAGCTGTGTTTACATGAACACTTGTAGTGAGTTGAGCTCTCTTTCACAGCTTATTGCACTTTTATGCATTTATGCATTAGTGTATACAGTCTTCCAATTCAATGGAATTACTTTACCAAACCAAAGCTCTAACCAAACTGAATCTGATCTGAAGACACAGTGGCTGCTCACACAGAGGTGCATAGCAGACATTTTGCCAGCAATAAAGATAAAACATAGCTTAAAATTCAAACCAGAAATGGTTAAATGAGTCTAAGGATGAACACAATAAATTGAAGCTGTATAGATAAGAACATTATTAATGAGTGAAATACACTGGTAATAATGAGAAGGCCTGCAGTGGACTGCTGCACGCTAGTTGTAAAAACATTATTTATTATTCAGAAACTACATATGGAAAGGAAAAAAATATACAGTAGTGGTCAGAATTATTGGCACCCTTGTTAAATATGATCAAAGGCGGCTGTGAAAATTAATCTGCATTGTTAATCCTTTTGATCTTTTATTTAAAAAATTCACAAAAATCTAACCTGTCATTGCATACTAAGAATTTAAAATGGGGGGAAATATCATTATGAAATAAATGATTTTCTCTAATACACACTGGCCACAAATAACGGCACCCTTTTATTCAATACTTTTTGAAACCTTTGAAATTTTCCAGTTTAACAGCTCAAAATTTTCTAAATTTTTAAACATCAAAAATACAGCAGTATATTTCATTGTACACATGGGGTACTTTTTATCCCTGTGTTCACCAAACCCATCTTGAGTGCTGCTAAAAAGCTCATTTTTTTATTTTCATCTAACCATAGAAGCCAGTCCCATTTGAAGTTCCAGTCGTGTCTGATAACTGAATATCCTGGAGTTTGTTTTTGGATGAGCTAGGAGAATTTTTAATGTAGGTGCTGTTTGACAAATTTTTTTTTTAAGGTTTTCTGACCCCGAGACTCAACTATTTTCTGCAATTCTCCAGCTGTGGTCCTTGGAGAGTCTTTAGACACTCAAACTCTCTTTCTCGTCGTGTATTAGGACGATATAAACACACGTCTTCTTCCAGGCAGTTTCATAATTTATGTTGATTGGAAATTCTTTATTGCCCTGATGGTGGAAATGGGAATTTTCACTGCTCTAGCTCTTTTCTTAAAGCCACTTCACTAATTTGTGAAGCTCAATTATATTTTACTACACATCAGAAATATATTATTTGGCTTTTCTCATTGTGATGGATGATTAAAGGAATTTGGACTTTGTTTTTCCTCCTATTTATATTTCTGTGAAACAGGAAGCTATGGCTGGATAATTTCATGTTCATAATCACCCTGGAGTGCTCAAAATTGTGAATATGAATGGGAATATACTTCAGAGATATTTTACTCATAAGAATTTCTAGGGGTACCAATAATTGTGTCCAACGTGTATTTGACAAAAAATATTTATTTCATAATGATATTTCCCCCCATTTTAAATTCTTATTATACAATGAAAGGTTAGATTTTTGTGATTTTTTTAAATAAAAGATCAAAAGGATTAACAATGCAGATTCATTTTCACAGCCTTCTTTGATCATATTTACCAAGGGTGCCAATAATTCTGACCACTACTGTATTCATATGTAAATTTTAACAAATTCGAGATGATGGCTTTACTCTTGACAGCCATAAAATAACTCTCTGTATGTAGATGCGCTGAACATGGTTACCAGAAACGTCTGATCAATAATAAGTATTTGTGCAGACAGCATGCTGTGCCTATATGGTAAACTTTCTCCAAGAAGTTTTGTCTCAGCTCATCACCAATACAGCTGCTTGTGTAACAAATTCACCTCCTTCCACAATAAATTTCAAAGACAATCACAGCCGGACATCAAATTGCCTGCAGTGAGCAGCGTTCTTGTTATTATGCACAATTCACATGTTGATTTAGGAGCTGTTGTGGACAGATCAAAGGACAACATTTTTCTAAAGTCTGTTGTTGATTCTTTATGGTGTGCTGCTCACTCCCAAGCGTCTGGCAGAACAGAGAGTAGAACAAACAGTAGAAAAAAGGCTGAACACATGGCTGGATGCCTGCATTCAATAATTCTTATCAAAAAGTTACGAATTTGTGAATGCAGAGCAAGAATCCCCCTGTGAGTCCAAACACCCAGGTTGTATTGAAACTCATTACTTTGTGATTATATGTGGACTTTAAAAGTGTTACAGTAATTTAGACCAGGGTTTTCAAACTGGGTCCTCAATGGGAGGCACAAGGCAGTGCTTGGGTGTCCACAGAAAATGTGGTAGAAAAAAATATGGTAACACTTTAGTTTGGTGACCAATTCTCAGTATTAACTAGTTGTTTATTAGCATGTACATTACTAGCATACTAGCTGTTTATTAGTACTTATAAAGCACATATTAATGCCTTATTCTGCATCATTATTCTGCATTCTGACCATATTCTACATCCCTTAATTTACCCAGTACCTAAGCATAACAAATACCTTACTAACTGTTATTTACTGAGTTTACTGAGGCAAAAGTCATAGTAAATAATTAGTTAATAGTGAGAAGTGGTCCCAAAACTAAAATGTGACCAAAAATATATACTGCAAATAATGAAATTAGTGTGAAAATTATTTAATTAAACAGACTTTTTTATATTCAGGTTTATATATCTAACATTTCAGATAATATTGTTCAGATAATATTACAATCATTTTAACGTTTAACTATTTAACTTTTATGTTGTGAAAGATACTCATGACGCTAACTATTTTTCTCACTTCTTTACTTGGGAGCTTTTGGGGCATTTTCCCCCTTTTTTAGATATTGGTGAAAATTGATCCATTCAACTTTTATTTTATTAACTTTATCTCAAGTATGTTTGCTACTCATCTCATAAACTTAGAGGTTAAGCCAATCATAACACTTGCATAAGGATATCTTAAAAGTACAGTAGCAAAAACAGAATTCTAAGGGTAAAAGAAACCATGACTGAACAAGAATTTAAAGGAATTTTTATTCCCCAATTAATGTGACTCCAAAATAATAGTAATACTAATTATTATTATATTACAATTAAAAGAATAAAACAAATGGATAAAGAAATGAATGAATTGCATAGGATGTTTCAAATTACATTTCTTCTGAGCATTTCAGCTTGTCTTGATTGAGCACTAATAAGGATCCTTCACAACTGAATGAGCTACCTGATGTGTGAGGAGAATGTCCCTCTTCCAGTCCCCCAGCCAGTCTTTCATTGGACGTGCCCAGAACACCGTTGGAAAGGGCCTGGTCACCTGAAGCCAGATCCGCTTCTGGCTCCTTACTCAAAGGGACCACAGTTTCACTCATTGGCTCCTCTTTAACCTTCAAGGGTTTGGAATCCTCCAGAGCTTTTTCTGGATTCACGAGTCTCTCATACTCTTCTGAGAGCTCCTTACTGACCTACAGTCCAAGACCACACTAGTCAGTCAATGCCATAGCAATCACAATGTAAAATAAAAGGTACACATACGGTCCTGTGGATATTGAAGCTGACATAACATTGGAGATCTCTCACCTGCAGCATGTAGCTGTGGTAATCTTTAATGCGGACCTGCCAGAAGCGCTGCAGAGCCAGGACGCTGCCAATGCCCACCTCATGGAATACCTGTTCCACCACATCAGGGAAGGGTGTAGAGCCCTGGCAGGCCTCCCTGTCAACAGCCACGCGCAGCAACTTGGTGATCCGCAGGTAATGTTCGTGGGCCAGGTCAGTCAAAGTCTCCAGCACACTCTCATTCGCCGACTCGAATCCAACGTGAGCGAGCACTGTGGCAACCGACTGGTACAGAAGCTGGCGGCAGGACGGCCAGCTCAACTCAGTGACTGGCTCACCTTTACCTCTAAAAGAAGGGAGATGTGGAGAAATTGGAAAAAAAAAAGTGAAAAAAAGGAATCACAGGACAATAAAGTGTGGAGTTTTTTAAAATAAATTTAAAAGAGGATGCATTTCAAATGCTCAGGTTTAAATTTATAGGCTGTATCTGATGATAATATATCTAGAGAAAAGGTTCATCGAGACAAATTTAAATGTTGGCTTGACAAATCCTTAAACACTTAAAAAAAAACTTTGAAGTTCAAAGTTAAGAATAGCCCTTATAGATAAACAATGAAAAAGA
This sequence comes from Tor tambroides, assembly GCA_021397915.2. Classification (NCBI taxonomy): domain Eukaryota; kingdom Metazoa; phylum Chordata; class Actinopteri; order Cypriniformes; family Cyprinidae; genus Tor; species Tor tambroides. The sequence goes on along the minus strand of JAFVLL020039603.1, from coordinate 17,152 downwards.
ATCTAGTTTAATCTAGCTATATGAGTTTAAAGGCTGGTACACACCAAGCCAACGGTCGGCCGACGGGCAGTTTTTGTTCGTCGGCCGACTAAGTTTTCTCAGTGTGTTCCGCACCGTCGGCTGAAGTTGGTCCTCGTCGGCTTGTTTTCGGCCGATTCGACATGTTGAATCGGCGTCGGAGCTCGTCGGTCAGTCGGGCCATCTGATCATTCTGATTGGCTGTTCAGCTGGCGAACCAGTGCACGAGAAAGGCGTAGAATGGACGTGCTACTTGGCCGTCAGTTGTCGAGCGTCGGCTTGGTGTGTCAGGGCAACTTTGGACCCATGACGCTGCCGACGTCGGCCGACCCCGCAGTCTGCTTTCGTCGCCACTAGTTCGTCGGCGTCGGCTTGGTGTGTACCGGGCTTAAAAATGCAATGTTGTGTAACCATCAAGTAAAAAGTATTGTCGCATTTTATAAAAATGGAATCACTATTTAGAACAGGGGTGCCCAAACTTGGTCCTGGGGGGCCGGTGTCCTGCAGAGTTTAGCTCCAACTTGCTGGGAAGTTTCTAGTATGCCTAGTAAGAACCAGCCAATCAAGCTCAAGTGTGTATAATTGGGGTTGGATCTAAACTCTGCAGGACGCCGGCCCTCCAGGACCAAGTTTGGGCACCCCTGATTTAGAAAGAAAGAAAGAAAGAAAGTTTTGGGTAGTTACATTACATTATACAGTACTAGTTATATCACATGACATTTTACAACCTGAAATAACCTTGCTTGATTCATCAGAGAAAGGTCAAACTTACTAACTGAACTTCACACATAGTCGTGGGGGACTGCAGGGGTCCTCTCTATGATGAACTTCATTTTTTTTTCAAGAATGTCTTTCTTTAAAGAAGATTTTTTTTATCTTCATTATGATATTAAGACATCTGTACATTTTTTATTTTATGCTCCCATAAAATATCAAAATCAATTTTAATTCAGAAATTAAAACATTCTGATCCTAGAAGAGGTGTGTTCAGGTCACTGTATGTATGATTGGAATTTTCATGTATTTTTGAATAAATTAATAATAGACAGGACAAACAATGACCGAGATGCATGATGATCTATTGACATACTTGTAGAAGTCACTCTCTGGGTCACTATGGCGTAGTTGGAATGGCTGTCGAGGAGCTTTACTATCCAGCGGAAGCAGATCATCAGGTACAGTTGGTGTGGCAGGCCGGGGAGGTAGAGCATCCCCATCCTCAGGTTTGAAGACACCCTGGGCATCTAATAATGTGGACAGGGGTTGCTGGCCTTGCTGGGCAGCAGCAATGAGACCCCGGAGACGACGAGCATGCTGGCTCAGCTGCACAGTGTGAATCGTGAGGCTGCAGGGCTCAGAGGGGATATCCAGCATGGTGGTGGGACGTGGGCGCTGTGCAGAAGGTTGGTGCAAGGGAGGGTCCTGCATCTCCACCTGGCGGAACTCACGCTGCAGAAGGTCAAAAGAACTGCGGCCTAAAGGAGCCGAAGCCACTGGGAGCTCGCCCCAATAACGCATCATCTTCACACAGTGCTGTCACTCAATGTTTCTTTTGACAGTGGTACAATCTGAAAACCATAGAATACACTGTTCAAACTGACATTTCTTTGAAAAATCATATCTCCTGTCACCTGATACACATGTAGTAGTTATGATTGGTTAACTCAAATATCAAAAGATTTTTTTTTTTAGAGAAACTTTAATTTGATATCTTTTTTTGCATTCAAACTATCCCCCTATAGTGGGGAAATATACCATAATATGTAAAATGATGTTATAATATATTTGTTTGTGTGTGTGTGTGTGTGTGTGTGTGTGTGTGTGTGTGCAAAATAAATAACAGGTATTTATACATCATTGTTGTGTTGCACTGCCTTTATACTGATTAAAATATTAAAAAAAATAACGAAATAAATATAATACAAATATGGCCCCTACAATATGATTCATATGATCCAAATATGATTCAAAATATGACTCAATATGATTTCTTTATGCAAATTATAATTTTGAAAGTCTTCATGAGATTTCATTTCAGTAGTTAAGAGTACACTTACTTCTTGGTTGAAATGTACTAATATACTATAATATGCACATAAAACGTACATTTTATTTTTTACAAACGTTCATGTTTTTATGTATTTATATACTTAAATCTGAACTTCTACATTCACACTACACAATATAAGACGCCCTGCGATGTCCTGTGTTTAATGTGGCACTCATAAAGCATAATTATCATCATAATTATCATAACAAATCGCTTAGTGCAAGTTACCTTTCTGAGCAGATGATCATAAAGGCGAATAATAGTAAAATAGGGCAATATGTATAATTTCGAGAAGACGACGTATAAACTACGAGCGGTTGTGAGGTACAACATTAAAATGTTTCCGTGGAAAATGTAAATAGTTCCTAGAGAGTGGAGAAAAGATATAAAGACTTTAAAATGTTAAAACCATGATATGCATTGCAAATAATTACTATGAATCAATATTAAAATATGTTGATACATTTCTTGGTATAAACTAAATAAGATCAATCTATATTACAAATTCTACACTACAGGATCGGAATCATTAAAGTGTTACACCAAACACACCATATCGTGTAGAGAACGCATGATGGAGTCTGAATGCAGCGAAGAACAGATAGAAAATAATCACACTGAAATGGAAACAGAGAAGAGTTCGGACCCTGAGAACGGTCAAAGCAGTGATACTAAACAGGACATCACCAACACAGATGATCCTTTTAAGAAACCGGATATTTTTGTGGCTCCATCTCTCACTGTGAAGAAATCAGGAGGATCAGACTCAAGCAAGAAACTCGCAGAGGAATTAAACAACAGCAGCAGATCAGAGAATAAAGACACAGATCTTGATACTAAACACCAGCAGCCATCTGCAAAACCCACAGACACGCTAACAGACCAGTCCGATCAGCCGAGAAAATCAGATGCACAGAAGGTCCAGCCCAAACCAAAAGACATCCGAGCCAAGATCCCTGCTAAGCTCCCCCCGGCGGGTAAATTTCCTCCGGTCCCGTACACCGAGCCCCCGTGGGGATCTGTTCCTGATATCAGCTACTCGTTTGAGCTGCTGAAAAACGGGGCGATCCTAGATACGGTCCCGCTGACCCAGAGAAGTTACTTTGTGGTGGGTCGGTTGCCGGTGTGTGATGTGTCTCTGGAGCATCCGTCCATCTCCCGCTATCACGCCGTGGTGCAGTACCGGGGCAGAGCTGGGCAGGACGGGGTCTTAGGAGAGGAGAAGGGCTTCTATGCCTATGATCTGGGCAGCACCCATGGGACTTTTGTGAATAAGAACAAAATACCTCCTAAAACATACATAAGGCTACGAGTGGGACATGTTCTGAAGTTTGGAGGAAGCACAAGACTCTTTATTTTGCAGGTATGTTTTTATTAAGAGTGGAACGTTTAGTAGCATATATACACGATCATGTTACTACCTGATAGAAATCACTGAAATAGATTCTGAAGAATTCTACGGTAAAATAAGACATAAACAGTATAACAAATATTACAGTGTTCAATATTTTTCAAGTGATGTTTTTTTTCTAGTTTTATGTATACCATGATACTAAATGATTACCATGTTCATGCACCATAGTGTTGCCATTGTACTTGTCCATAAAACATGGTACCTTTTGTGGCTTTAATAGCTGTAGTAACAATGGTATTTCACTTGAAACTGTGGTTACCAATTCAAAGTTACTAAAACAATTTTCACTCAATTAATTACAATGATAAACAGCAAGTAACATATTCAGTTAAACATGAAATTTTGTAGAAGACTGATTTTTTTTATCTTCTTCTTCTCTTCTGTAAAACCTACTCCAACAGTGTGTTTTATTTACAACTTACAAAAAAATTAATAAATAAATTGAGATATTGTCCAGCAGTTAATGAAATTCAGAATGTACATTAACTAAAGATTGGTTGATCCTTAAATACAATAATTAGATATTTTTTTATGTAAATAACATGTTGCCTAACCAATATTTTGCCCCTTTTATGATTTAATTTAGACCTCGTAAATAGATTTATCTCATGCTCTTCAGTATTATTGCTTGAGCTAGCTTTGATTATACCAAATTCCCTCTTTTCTCAGGGTCCAGAGTTTGATGAAGAAGCAGAATCTGAACTGACGGTGACAGAGCTCAGAGAGCGTGCTAGAAAACAGAGAGAAGAGCTGGAGAAGAGAATGATGGGTGATGGCTCAGATGAGGAGGAAGAGAAAGAGGACAGTGAAGCCAGTGCTACAACGAGAAGCTCCTCAGAGGATACTGGCTGCTTTTGGGGAATGGGTAACAAAGACAACTGATGATCCTCAATCCATTGTATCTACCTGTTCTCAGTGAACTTACACATTGTGTTTTTTTCTTAGATGAAGAGGCAGTGCCAGAAGAGGATGAGAATGAGGAGAATCCATTTGCCACAGAATTTCAGGAGGATCAGGAAGCAGCATACTTAAAAGATCCTAAAAAGGCATTACAGGGCTTTTATGACAGAGAAGGTAAAATGACTTGATTCAAATGAAGATACAGAATCACGAAATCTTGATTTCTTTACCAGGCAAACATGTTATTTTAACTGCTAATTTTCATTTCAGGAGAAGAGCTAGAGTTTGAGTATGAAGAAAAAGGCCATGGTACCTGGCTCTGCAGAATTAAGTAAGCACTCAATTTCTGTTTGCAACCAAACCACATTTGCACCTTTCTTTATTTTTAGCAGTTTAACACCAGCTACCAAAATTGGAATGATTGGTGGCAAAATTTTCTATTGAAATACACGGACTGGTTGATCTTACATTGTGATCTTTCTGGTTGATCTTACATTTACATAGAAGTTAAATATTGTGTTTGATTTCTGTGTCTTTTAGGTTGCCAGTGGATGATGCTATGGGCAAGCAGCTGGTGGCTGAAGTGACCCACTCAGGCAAAAAGAAAGAAGCGGCTGTCCAATGCTGCTTAGAGGCCTGCCGCATTCTGGAGGCCCGTGGTCTTCTGAGACAGGAGGCAGGTAGGTAGACATCAAACAATTAATACCAAAAGCTTTATTGACAGATTTATGACTGGAGCTGTCAGATCATTTAAACCCTTAAAAAAATGACCAAGTTAACTTTTTTGGCCATTTTCTTTCCAAAATAAAATATGAAATTAAAAAGATAGATAGATAGATAGATAGATAGATAGATAGGTAGATACAGTGGGGGAAAAAATTATTTGATCCCCTGCTGATTTTGTACGTTTGCCCACTGACAAAGAAATGATCAGTCTATAATTTTTATGGTAGGTTTATTTGAACAGTGAGAGACAGATTAACAACAAAAACATCCAGAAAAACGCATTTCAAAAAAGTTATAAATTGATTTGCATTTTAATGAGTCAAATAAGTATTTGACCCCTTTGCAAAACGTGACCTAGTACTTGGTGGCAAAACCCTTGTTGGCAATCACAGAGGCCAGACGTTTCTTGTAGTTGGCCACCAGGTTTGCACACATCTCAGGAGGGATTTTGTCCCACTCCTCTTTGCAGATCCTCTCCAAGTCATTAAGGTTTCGAGGCTGACGTTTTGCAGCTCGAACCTTCATCTCCCTCCACAAATTTTCTATGGGATTAAAGTCTGGAGACTGGCTAGGCCACTCCAGGACCTTAATGTGCTTCTTCTTGAGCCACTCCTTTGTTGCCTTGGCCGTGTGTTTTGGGTCATTGTCATGCTGGATTTTTGTCATTTTCAATGCCCTGGCTGGCTTCAATGGCCTGGCCCTGACGGTACATGGCCCCGTCCATCATCCCTTTGATGTGGTGCAGTTGTCCTGTCCCCTTAGCAGAAAAACACCCCCAAAGCATAATGTTTCCACCTCCATATTTGAGGGTGGAGATGGTGTTCCTGGGGTCATAGGCAGCATTCCTCCTCCTCCAAACACGGCAAGATGAGTTGATGCCAAAGAGCTGGATTTTGGTCTCATCTGACCACAACAGTTTCACCCAATTTTCCTCTGAAACATTCAGATGTTCATTAGCAAACTTCAGACGGGCCTGTACATGTGCTTTCTTGAGCAGGGGGACCTTGCGGGCGCTGCAGGATTTCAGTCCTTCACGGCGTAGTGTGTTACCAATTGTTTTCTTGGTGACTATGGTCCCAGCTGCCTTGAGATCATTGACAAGATACTCCCGTGTCGTTCTGGGCTGATTCCTCACCGTTCTCATGATCATTTAAACTCCATGAGGTGAGATCTTGCATGGAGCCCCAGACCGAGGGAGACTGACAGTTATTTTGTGTTTCTTTCATTTGCAAATAATTGCACCAACTGTTGTCACCTTCTCACCAAGCTGCTTGGCAATGGTCTTGTAGCCCATTCCAGCCTTGTGTAGATCTACAATCTTGTCCCTGACATCCTTGGACAGCTCTTTGGTCTTGGCCATGGTGGAGAGTTTGGAATCTGATTGATTGATTGCTTATTGATCGATCAGCAAGATTTCTGGCTCCCAGATGTCTTTTATACAGGTAAAAAACTGAGATTAGGAGCACTCCCTTTAAGAGAGTGCTCCTAATCTCAGCTCCTTACCTGTATAAAAGACACATGGGAGCCAGAAATCTTGCTGACTGATAGGAGATCAAATACTTATTACACTCATTAAAATGCAAATCAATTTATAACTTTTTTGAAATGCATTTTTTCTGGATTTTTTTTTTGTTGTTATTCTGTCTCTCACTGTTCAAATAAACCTACCATTAAAATTATAGACTGATCATTTCTTTGTCAGTGGGCAAACGTACAAAATCAGCAGGGGATCAAATTATTTTTTTTCCCCACTGTATATATGTATTTTTTTTGCAGGTATTTATAGTCCCTTTACAAGCATTCTGATTTTGTCTCTTTACAGTGTCCCGCAAACGCAAGAAGAAGAACTGGGAAGATGAAGATTTTTATGACAGTGATGATGACACGTTTCTTGACCGGACCGGAGCAGTGGAGAAGAAGCGGACTGAACGCATGAAGAAGGCTGGAAAGATTCAAGAGCGTCCCGATACGTATGAATCACTGGTACGAAACCAGCATCATATTTCCTTGGTGATTATCCATATCCCTGTGTGTGCTGTACCTGGTGTTGATGTAATATGTATTCTTTCCTAGCTAGCCAAACTGGCTGAGGTTGAAAAAGAACTGGCTGACACTGAGAAAAGGCTCAGTTCTTCTGGGAAAGGTACAGTGCTGAAAGTCTCTGTCCTTTTTTTTTTATAAATCCCTCCATATTTCATCATGTGTAAGCTTACACTTCATGTTTGTTGTCCTCCTTCAGGAGTCTCCAGTTCTTCAACAGAGGACCCTCTAGATGCTTTCATGAGCGCTGTACGCAGCGAGGTGGCTCTGGATGGAGTGGAGAGAAAGAAGCTACATTTACATGTAGCCGAGTTGAAGAAGGAAGGTCAGAGACTGCGCAAGCTAGCAGACCTGGCCAAACCCACCCAGCTGCCTTCATTACAGCCCAGCAGGTGAGCTCAGTGTTCCCTCCAGATCAGCTGGTCATTTGAATTTAACATGCATTTCATTTTAGACAATTTAGAAACCGATTTATTAAGGGTTTAAAAACATGTGCACAGTTGATAATGTACAAAAGATGTGCTTTCTAATTGACTACTGCAGTCTGTTGAAGATTTCCGTATCCCTCATCAACATCTCTCTTACGCGGCATGGCTTCACAGACCTGGTTGTGCAGTTTGAATGATTCAGATTTCTTTTCTGGCATAAATCTGTAGAGAAGTGGGTTTGTGATCATGATATAAATATCGTGAGAATGAATTCAGATGATGCATCCTTTTCTGAGAGTTAAGCTCAGCCAGTCTCTTCCTGTTAAGATGAGACATGAATTATTTATGTGGAAGGTTGTTTATAGGGCTAAACAAGGATGGAACCATGGAATCCAGTCATAAAAATGAATTTATATAATAACTTTATAATGTGAAACATCATGGAATTGGGATAAATAAATCAAAAATAGGGCTGTACCACAGAGTGTAAAAAATGGACGACATGACACGTCCTCTTTTTTTCAACTGTTGAAAAGTAAAGCCAAAATGTCCCAAGATGATCTTCAAGTGGATCATTAATTGTTCATTATTGTTTAAGAAATATCACCATTTTTTGGACCATGTTTTAATTTAACCAGCACTTTGTTTGCCATAAAATGAAAGGAATATTCAAATTTCATTTTATATTAATTAAATTGTTAATGTTTTATGCGTTAATTGGATCACCAACATTTTTCATATTAGATTTAAATTAATTGGATTTCCACCTTTTGTGATATTAAATAAAAAAAAAAAATTTAAACGGACAACACTGAATTTCTGGAAAAAAGAAAAGACATTACATAGGTCACTAATTTTAATAAATTCTTATATTGTTAAAGTTTTATAAATTCAACTGATTGTCTAAAGTTGATTAAAGTTGAAAAAAAAAATGTGATTAATGTGTTTTTGTTTTTAAATACTGATCTAGTAGTCAGTCCACAGACACTGAGAAACCTAAGAAGTTGTCTCTACCTATGTTTGGAGCCATGAAAGGAGGGAGTAAATTCAAACTGAAGACTGGAACTATAGGAGTGAGTCTTTTTAAATTCATGTAGGAATAATATATATAACTGTAATATATATGTCATTCTTAGGCACTGTAATGAGTTCTCTCTCTCTCTCTCTCTTTCACCTAAATGTGCAGACATTACCCCCAAAGCGAACAAATCTGCCCCCTGAGCTCTTCAACATGAAAGAAATGCCCTCTGGTGGTGAGGAAGAGGAAGAAGAGGAGGAGGAAAAAAACAAGACCGAGGATGCCATCACAGATGGTGATATGGAGGTTGTTCGGTCTGCAGAGACGACCAGCTCAGAACACTCCAGTGCAGACAGAGCTGAAACTCAGACACACCACCCTAATGGTTAGACATTTACAAAAATAACTAACCACTGCCTTAAAAGTGCTGTGGGGGGAAAATCTTTGTTAGGAATTTCAAAATAGTTTGTAATACAATATTCCCAGAGTAGTGTAATTCTATTTCCAACCACAAGACGGCATTGTTTTGCTACACAGAGTCTACTTTTACTTAAATACCACTTTGGACAAAATCTCATCCATAATATTAGCCTGTAATCATAGCTAAGAGATAATATCTAAAATATTTCTTTGTGTCTAGCTAAAGGAGACCATGAGGACCAGCCTGCTAAGATAGTTGCATCTCATGAAAAACAGAAGTCTCCCCATCTTCAAGAGAAAAGTGCCTCTCGTCCAAAAGGTAGAGTCACATATTCTGTGTGTATGGTTTTGTGTATTCTGTGGCTGTGAAGTGTGACTGTTTTAAAACATCTTTCTTCCGTTAGTCCATTGATGTTGTTACAATCAGTTCTTCTAACTTTACCTTTAAGTGGATAAAGGCAGTGACAAATGTCTGATGCACTTTGTTTTTCATTATGATTCATATCCCAACAGAAGAAATTGACAACAGTGTCTCAAATGTTCCAAAGACAAATACAAAGAAGAAAATGATTGGCCCAAGCAGGGTAAGTATTGTAGTAGGAAATAATTATTATGCATGTAAACAGCTCTACTTAAGACAGAAGATATGTACCCAATGATTATTTAACAAAAGGTTTGGTCCTACAGTAGCCCCAAAATAAAATAATAAATAAATAAATAAATATGTAAGAAAAGTGGCATTTATTTTAAAGAAAGTTAACAAGAACATTTCACAAAAAGAAATTTGTTAGTTATTAACTTATAAAACTACTGATATACTGTTCTAAATTAAGACAAAAAGTATTTAGATATTTTCAAGTTGTCAAACAAGATGTCCATAGCAAATATGATTAATTACATGGTAGCTCTGCTAGCTAGAACACTTTTTGGATACAAAATACAAAACAGTTCTTTTGTGAAATATTATTGTATTAATATTTCAAGTTATCGTTGTTTTTATAAGATCACTCTGCTAGGTAGAACACTTGTGTGATCCTTAAGTGTAATACTTTATGGGATCACTGTATGGATCTGAACATGTACAGTACAATGTGTCTGTAACTTACAGTAAGGTTCTAGAGTTAGTTTTCATGTACATTTCTGTCTTTATTTCTAGCCTCCTGTGACCATGTCTAAGCAGTACCCAGAAGACGACCCCGACTACTGCGTTTGGGTTCCTCCATCAGGTAAATAGCTGCCTCTCTTCACCCCTGATGGCTGTGATATAGTTAAGTTCTGCCTGTACTGTTAAACAAAACCCTAAACAACTGCTTGTTTCTTTGCACAGTTGTATGCAATATCCATCAGAAATCAAGCATTCTTGGCACCGAACCCTTTAATCTCAATTTGCAGGCTTTCACTGAATGCTAAACATTATTTTCAGTGAGTGTTAGCTTTTGATCTTAGGACACTTCAAACAAAGTTCTGACATTTTAGAGGATTAGAGAAGTTGCATTATGGGAAAACACATTAATTCCAAGCCGAGGAATTTATTTTAAAGTCAGGAGGTTATTACAAGATAAGGTTCTCTGTTTCTTAGAAAAAAAGAGAGAGGGAGATCCAGTTTCTGCCAGAATCCATTTTTGTTGGTATGGTGCTTAAGTTGTAATCATGTTAAGCTAACAAATGGTCCTCGTTACTATTCTGTATTAGCCATATGGCTATCTATTACTTTATCAAAAGATAAAGACTTAATGTCTTACATAATGTGTTCTTTAATCTGCTTTGAAATAGTTTTTGCTCAATGTAGACTACTGTTCAAAAGCTTGGGGTCAGGAAGATTTATGAATTCATTTATTAAAGAAATGTATCATTTTATTTAACAAGAAAGTATTATGCTTATCAAAAGGGACAGTAAAGACTATTTATCTAAGTATCCTAAAAAAGTATCACAGATTCCACACAAATATTAAGCAAATATTTCTTGAGCACCAGGTCAGCATATTAGAATGATTTCTAATGGATCATCTGACACAGAGGACTGGAGTAATGGCTGCTGAAAATGCAGATTTGCATCACAGGAATAAATTACTTTTTAATATATATTAAAATAGAAGATGGTTCTTTATTGAAAATAAAATGTAATATTTCACAATCACACTCTTTTACCGTATATTTAATTAAATAAATGCAGCCTTGGTGACCCTGAGACTTTTTTCAAATATATAAAATGACCCCAAACTTTTAAATGATAGCATATTTTAGAGACTTTCAGATTATTAGAGACTTTAGACATTATAAAATTTATTGCCCATTACCCATAATTCTTTTTGTGACGCCTTAGCACATTAGAATTTTATTGAAATGTATATTTTCAGTATGATCTGTCCTCTTTAGATGTCTTGCAAATTCATTGCCGGCTAATCCATTTGTATATAAATATCTATACATAAAAATTGAAATTCCTCCCATTTACCTTAGGAAACGTCACTGCTGCACAAAAAAAAAATTATCGTACGTTAGTTTGCATTACATTTTCTCTATGACTTGAAAATCCTTCTAATTATTAAAGTCAAATAAATGCTTTGTAATTGCCATTTCATGTTGTCATTAACCAGAAGTGTTTAGCAGGTGAAACACAGAGATCATTTTATCCCATGCATCTGTTTTAAACAGGTCAGACAGGTGATGGTCGGACACATCTGAACGATAAGTATGGATACTGAATACAGGAAGGAAAGACCATCCTCTCTGGATCAGGAATGGAATCAGCCCAAATGTTCATCTTAGCCCTTGGGAGTGGACAGATATATCATTTTTTCCCATCTTGTACTTCATTTCCAAACTGTGAACTTTTTGACAGATGTTTAATTAAGACATTTCTAGCACTTGTTAATGGAAACTGTTTGGTCCTGTGACTGATTTTCACTTTCTTTTGCCCTGTTTTCATTAAAACACATCCATTTTCCACACCAGGGATTTTGGAGTGGAGGGAGCTTAAAGGGTTACTCCATCCCAAAATGAATACCCCATGTCGTTCCAAACCCGTAAAAGCTTCGTTCGTCTTCAGAACACAATTTAAGATATTTTAGATGAAAACCGGGAGGCTTGTGACTGTCCCATTGACTGCCAAACAATTAACACTGTCAAGGCCCAGAAAAGTATGAAAGACATCGTCAAAATAGTCCATCTGCCATCAGTGGTTCAATCTGAACTTTATGAAGCTACGAGAATAATTTTTGTACGCAAAGAAAACAAAAATAATGACTTTATTCAACAATTCGTCTCCTCCGCGTCACCGTAGCGCCATTTTGGAGAGTATCCGCTGGACGCAAACTGCGTACGCTGTTCTGTGTCAGCCGCACCACACGGATACACTGTTTTCGTTCAAATCAAAGCGTAAATAAACGTAGAAGATGTATCCGTGTGGCGCAGCTGACACAGAACAGCGTATGCAGTTTGCATCCAACAGATACTCTCCAAAATGGCGCTACAGTGACGCGGAGGAGACGAATTGTTGAATAAAGTCGTTATTTTTGTTTTCTTTGCTTACAAAAAGTATTCTCGTAGCTTCATAACGTTATAGTTGAACCACTGATGGCAGATGGACTATTCTGACAATGTCTTTCATACTTTTCTGGGCCTTGACAGTGTTATTTACTTGGCAGTCAATGGGACAGTCACAAGCCTCCCGGTTTTCATCCAAAAGATCTTAAATTGTGTTCCCGAAGACGAACAAAGCTTTTATGGGTTTGGAACGACATGGGGGTAAGCGATTGACAAAATTTTCATTTTGGGGTGGAGTAACCCTTTAACGTTGGGGAAGAGATTTTTCTATTTTCAGGGTTGTTTTCATGGGTAAACAATATAATTTCTTAATATTTTGGAATTTCTGTTCGGCTGTAATTTGAAATGTATTCCATTTGACGTTATATTTTCTTCAAATGCATCATGCCACTGTAATGTCAGTCCACTTATGTTTAAGCACTTCTGTTGTTGACAAATCTCTACCCACAGCTTGCTGTTCTGGGATCATTTTAACAGGCTTAAGCAAGCTCATTGACCACTCAATCCGCTGTTCTGGGTCATTCTCGGAACAACGGCGGACTCCCTCCTCTGTTTGGCTGAGTGGCCACGCTCCGTATGGACGCGAGTGGCGAGAGCTCCTGTTGGACGCGGTTCTGTTGACTGCTAACGATGCCTCCTCAGAGAGAGGCGGCTTTACCAGCCATCTGGACGCTTGCTTGGCATTCTAGGATTTGGAGCAAGCTGTTAATGAATCAGTCTGTGTGTGTGTGTTTGCAAGAAAGGGAGTGAGAGTGAGCTCCGTGTACATTATTTATGTGCGTATTCACTTCTCTTGATATTAATGAAGAGTGACTCAGTGTTGGTGATGTGCGAGCGTGTGTGTGTTGGCATGTCCAAGGATGGATTAGGCCCCCCACGTTCGCTACTACACACTGGTCTCTCTGTTTATCCAACCCTTTTAGTGCTTTTGAATTTTCCTTTGTTTGGAGACCATGAATGTGTATTTTGTTACTTATATTTTGTAAAATAAACATTTACGCTGTGTCTCATCAACTTGGGGACTTGTGTTGAGTGTTTGGGGTATTTTAAGTTATAACCCTGTAAAGCCTACTTTATCATATTTGCTAAGCAAATTTCTATGGCCTCTAAATTATCAAAAAGATCAAATGCTTTCTGAAAAACCTGTTGTACACAATTTACATGCCTTATGATTGATAGTTTATATTTTTAGCAAGTAAAAAGCCCTTTAGTGTACTTCTAAAAATGTTGCTCTTCAGGTTGTGGTACATGTGTTTTCTTTTCTTTCCTTTTTTTTCTGTCAAACCTTTTCTGATTCTTATAAAGTAAATATAAAAAAAAATTTGTATTGTAAGTAACAAGCTTGTAACAATATTACAATATTAATTTAAGAAAAAAAAAACATTTTAATTATTTAAAAAAAAAACATGTTCAAGGCAACATTTAAGGCATGTCCAGGCATGTCTCTCTGGATACACTCAGTTTAACCCACTGTCAAAATGAAGCAGCACCAAACCCACCAGAATAAATACTTAAATGAAGTTATCACATTTTTACATTATCTCTTAATTATTTATTATTAATAATAATAATAAATAATATATGCAAAAAAAGGCCTATAACACTAGCTTGCTCTATTTGTCTATTCTGTTTTCTTTTTATTATATAATTTAAAAAAAAAAAAACCTACATGTACTGCGTTAAGCTAAATGAAACTTGTTATAGCACTTGCATATCATTGCTCTTTTGTTGATTTTGATTGCTTCCATTGTCATAATTTGTAAGTCGCTTTGGAAAAAAAAGGGTCTGCTAAATGACTAAATGTAAATGTAAATATATGATTAATGCAATAAGGCAATGACTGCCTTAAGTCTGGAACTCATGGACATCACCAAAGACGGTTTCTTCCTTTGTGATGCTTTGCCAGGCCTTTACTGCAGCTGACTTCAGTTGTTGTTTGTTTGTTGGTCTTCCTGCCTTTAGTTTTGTCTTCAGAAAGTGAAATGCATGCTCAATCGAGTTGAGATCAGGAGATTAACTTGGCCATTGCAGAATATTCCACTTTTTTACCTTCAAAAACTCCTGGGTTGCTTCTGCAGTATGTTTTCGGTCATCGTCCATTTGTACTATGAGGCACCACCCATTCAACTTCGCTGCATTTGGCTGAGTCTGGACAGAAAGTATATCCCTATAAACTTCAGAATTCATCCAGCTGCTTCTGTCCTCTGTCACATTATCACTAAACACCAGTAACCCAGTGCCACTGGAAGCCATGCATGCTCATGCCTTTACACTGCTCCACCATGTTTCACAGATGATGTTGTATGCTTTGAATCATGAGCTGTTCTAAGCCTTCTCCATTCTTTTTTCTTCCCGTCATTCTGGTACAGGTTGATCTTAATTTCAGCCGTCCAAAGAATACATTTCCAGAAGTGGTCTGACTTTTTTTAGATGTTTTTTTTGGCAAAGTCTAATCTGGCCTTGTTTGCACCTTGTGGCGAACCTTCTGTATTTGCTCTCTTGAAGTCTTCTCTTGATTGTAGACCTTGACAGAGACACACCTACCTCCTGGAGAGTGTTCTTCACTTGGCTGGATGTTGTGAAAGGGTTTTTCTTTACCATGGAAAGGATTCTTCGATCATTCACCACTGTTGTCCTCCATGGACATCCAGGCCTTTTTATGTTGCTGAGCTCAGTAGTTTTTTTTTCTCTCAGAATGTACCAAACTGTTGATTTGGCCACTCGTAATGTTCCTGCTATCTCTCTGATGGATTTGTTTTATTTTTGAAGCCTAACAATTGTCTGTTTCACCTGCATGAAGAGCTCCTTTGACTGTATAATGTGGGTTCACAGCAACAGCTTCCGAATGCAAATGGCACACTTAGAATCAACTCTAAACCTTTTACTTGTTTAATTGATGTAGAAATAATGAAGGAATAGCCCACATCTGTCCATGAAATAGCTTTTGAGTCAACTGTCCAATTACTTATGGGGGAGGTACATATTAAAGAGCTGTAATTCCTTAACCTTTCCTCCAATTGTGATGAGAATACCCTCAAATTAAAGCTCAGAGTGTGCACTTTAAGCCCGTATTAATTATATAACTGTAACTCGAATATGTTTTGGTCAGCAGCTAAAGTAATAAAAATTGTGCCAGTGTCCAAATATAAATGGACCTGACTGTAATCGTTACTTAAACTTTAGTTACTGATATTTTTATACTCTTTTTATTTTTACCATTATTGTGCAAAAGTATATTTTTAAAATAAATTGTGCATTTAGCTAAAATGTAATGTAGCCTTTTTAAGTACATTTTGTAATATACTATGGTATTTGAAGGTTCAAATATAAAATAAAATGCAAAACAATACATATTCCTAAGCTGTGCATTATATATTGCTGTATGGAAAACGTTATAAGCAATTTTATCAGACTATATTCAAAGATGTTTAAGATCTTGTTGTTGTTTTTTCCCTGAAAGTTGTGAGACATAAGAGTTCAATGTGGTCAACAGGCCAACTGTTCAGCTGACAAAACATGCTAATGTTTAAAGCAATTAATTAAATGGGGTTTGCAAATGCTATTTGCAACACAACTGCTTTAGATCACTTTGCATGGTGTTTAACGTATGTGCCATTTGCTAACTATACCCATTCCAAATTCCAAACTTAATGTGTACATACTGCTTATCCTACAAGAAAATGGATTTGAAAGGCATCTGATTGAACCATGTTATTCTGGAGTATCTTCTAATCAGGCTGCACACACCCATCTTGATGTCTTCATTCCTGGCTTACCTCCTTCAGCCCCTCATCATAGCCGGGCACTGACGTCACTCTCTGGTTCCCTGAACACAAACACACAGCTTATTGCTCTGTTTGGGATCTGGCACAGATAGGCCTGTGGAATCAGCCCACGCTGGAATGAGAATGCTCCTTTAGGGTGGATATGGAACCTGCATTGTTGGCAGACTCACTTATCGCCCGGCACACGCACATTCACAGTAAAAAATAACAACCTTCACACAAACATCTTATTACATCAAGAAACAACTCTCATGAGAGTGGAAAGTGGCTTTTGTGAAGCATGTTTATGTAATCAGGGTAAAATGAGACACGAACATTTAGATGTCCCTTACTTATGCATCATTCGCATTGAGGCAAGGTTTCCAAAAGGGGGTCCACAAGTTAGTGAAAAGTTAATTAATAAAAATAAATAAATGGGGCTGCACAACTGTAAAATAAATAAATAAAATAAAACTGAAATTGTGATATAGCTTAGTGTGATTATCAAATAAAAGTAATTTTATGAAATATTATATACAAGTATAGCATCTTATAGTTGCCCATTTGGGAACATAATGTGCAGTTGAATCACTTTATTTACACATTCCCAAAATTTCAAACCTTTTTGTGGCCAGAAATTTACAGCATTTAACCGGTATTATGCCAAAATAAGTTTACGATTTGAAAGCTTAAAAAACAAACAAAAAAAAACTATATGTGTATGTGTATATACATATATACACTCACCTAAAGGATTATTAGGAACACCATACTAATACTGTGTTTGACCCCCTTTCGCCTTCAGAACTGCCTTAATTCTACGTGGCA
>JAFVLL020039602.1:10000-11074 GCA_021397915.2 Tor tambroides | reverse complement strand
CCTAACCAAACCAGTTACAGATTGTAAAAGGAGCTCGAGCTCATCATTTAGCGATATACTCCTCCTCAGTTTCACGTCTGCCTTCCGCGATGTCGTTCTGCACTGCCGCACACAGAAATATGTCAACAACTAGACCTTATCGTTATTATCGCGGGAAGACTAATTCTTATCGTGGGGAGAATTTTTACCGGTATATCGCAAACGATAAGATTTCGCCCATCCCTAATATCTAACAGATCTCAAACTGATCTTCAAAAGATCCCAAACAGACCTCTATCAGATCTCAAACAGATATTCAAAAGATCCCAAACAGACCTCTAACAGATCTTCAAAAAATCCTAAACAGACCTCTAACAGATCTGCAACAGATCTCAAACAGATATCTAACATCTTCAAAAAAATCCCAAACAGACCTCTAATAGATCTCAAACAAATATCTAACAGATCTCAAACAGATCTTCAAAAGATTCCAAACAGACCTCTAACAGATCTGCAACAGATCTCAAACAGATATCTAACAGATCTTTAATAGATCTTCAAAAGATCCCAAACAGACCTCTAACAGATCTAAAACAGATCTTTAATAGATCTTCAAAAGATCCCAAACAGACCTCTAACAGATCTAAAACAGATCTTTAATAGATCTTCAAAAGATCCCAAACAGACCCCAAACAGATCTGCAACAGATCTCAAAGAGATATCTAACAGACCTCAAACATCTTCAAAAAAATCCCAAACAGACCTCTATCAGATCTCAAACAGACTTCTAACAGATCTCAATCAGATCTTCAAAAGATCCCAAACAGACCTCTAACAGATCTCAAACAGATCTGCAACAGATCTTGATTCAGGGTGTGTTTACCACTGTAAATGACCACACATAGATGCTTGTCATTCATTAGTCTGATTGTTGAGTCATCTTTAAGTGGATCTACTTACTGTTTCTTCAGGCAAGTCATTGGACACACGTTATTCGCCTTAAAGTTGTGAATCACCGATTTCAGGCCTTCCATCCATTTCTGCAAACACAAAACAACCATACATGAGGAGAAATAACACATAACATGTTTTGTA
>JAFVLL020039602.1:0-5000 GCA_021397915.2 Tor tambroides | reverse complement strand
GATTATAATTGCAGCTTTCAAACACATGACATGATGAGAGTGTGAGGAGAAGATCAGAGACGTGAGGAAACACTCAGAGACTGCATCAGCTGCATTAACGAGCATAAATCACACCTTTCCGTCACTTTTCCACGTGAGAAAGAAGCCAAACTCGTCGACTTTGAAATGGCAGCTGGGCTCAAAGACGAAGGGATCCTGAAAAACACAGCGGAGGATGAGCAGCATTACTGACGACAAACACATCGTTTAAACAGCCACATTTTCCTTAGAATGAGATCATTACGATCATAACATGCAATCCCTGCCTTAACGTGTTTATTCTTTCTGCTTTATTGAAGATGTGACTATGTTAACTAACTGCATGATTTGTATAATCTTAGAACTGAGCATTTCTGCCATATGAACAATACTTTGATAGTTTTACACTGCAAAAAATGATGTTCTTCCTTAGTATTTTTGTCTTGTTTTCTAGCATAAATATCTACAAATTCTTGAATCAGGATGGATTTACTTGACAAGTAGAATGACTTATGATATTATGTCTTGTTTTCTAAAAAAAAAAAAAATCCAAATTTTGTTAGTTTTTGCTTAAAACAAGTAAAAATATCTGCCACTGGGGTAAGAAAAATAATCTTAATTCAAAGGCTAAACAAGATTATTTTTCTTACCCCATTGGCAGATATTTAGCAAAAACTAACCAAATTTGGATAATACAAGACATAATATCTTAAGTCAGTTTGCTTGTCAAGTAAATGCATCATAATTCAAGAATTTGTAGATATTTATACTAGAAAACAAGACAAAAATACTAAGGAAGGACACCATTTTTTGGTCCGGTCCTGTGTCCTTCGTCACACAAACAGACCGAATGCATCTGAAGTGTGTGACGGGATAAAAATAGATGCAGCGCTGCATTCAAACAGATCTAGACGCAGCAGGAGAACTAGAACACAACAGTGTTTATTCAATAAACCGCACGACTTCTGCACTGACTCAGTCTGCAGTCGACACTAGTTGATGAAAGTCAGTCTGTCGATTAAAAACTAAACAAAAAACATGAAATGTATTCCACGTAATTTAGATCACTGTGGGAACATTGTTTTGCAATGTTTCTAAAACACTGAAATGTCCAGTTTTCGTGTCGTGATTATAACGTTATTTAAAACGTTTCTTACAATGTTCTGCTAACATTTACCCAAAATTTTAACGTTATTTGACCATTTATTTTTTATATTCTAAGAAGGTTCGAGAAGGGTCTGGCTGCAGACTTGCACTCTCAGACACTTGCCCTCTCGCAAGTCACGTCACTTGCAGCCTTTTTTTATTTTTTATTTAATTTTTTCATTTGAATCTCTCAACATTTTACAACAGTAGCCAGGTGGTGAAGACAAGAAAAAAGAAACTAAATTACGAAGTCACTAGCACTCTTCTGCGATGTCCCTTGCATTCGACAAGAATCGTGCGTGTTGCCAATGAAGACAAGACACTGTGGTGGTTAAACGATTAAAACTAATTTAGTATCATAACGTACAGGGTCCTGCAAGTCATCTGTAGGAGAAAAAGACAAGACCCACAAATCCGTGGCCACAGAACAGCAGAATATCTCTCGTTAAGCGTTTCCCTCCCGTAGAAAACCATAAACACTTAATATGGCTTAATGTGCTATTAAAATATCAAATTCAATATACAGTTTATTAATATAATGTATATGTTAGGGCTGGGCGGTATGTGGAGTTTGTATGATATATCGATATATTTTTTATAAGCAATATGGTATGAAGCAATACCGTTAATATCGATATACAGTAGTTTGAAACGAGCGCATCTGAAAAAATATCTAGGGAGGACACAGACTGAACTGCTGCGGAGAAAGAGCATAATACAGTTTGTCCTAAACAGGTGACAAGCTCTATATGAAGGGCTTTAAAAAACTGGTAAGACTGGTATTTTGCCGATATCCGATATGCCGATATTTTTCAACTCGTTTTGGCCGATAGCCGATGCCGATCTATTTCCTTTTGTTTGGAAATACCAAGTCTCTCCTCTGTGGAAATTATAAGCAAATTATTTTTACTTTTGGTTAGTTTTTAACAAGAACTTATTTGTTAGAAATAAATAAAAATTAATGAAGTTCTTTTATGATGACAGTACACTGAAGCTTTGAAAATAACTGTAAATATATCAATCGCTGTATTTTTTTCCAGAAAGATGCAGTAGTAACCTTAACATTTTATTTTAAGATTTAACATTTGTAGATGGTCTAAAGCAAAAAAGTTGTAAAAATTCAGAAAATCATTTAGAGCTCATAATTAGTTTAAAAAATATAACATATTACACATTAATTAATAAATCTATATATATATATATATATAATTATTTAATTTACAAGTGTCATGTTTGTGATTTTTTTTTTTTATTCATGTAAGTTATAGCTTCTGACCTTTAAAGGAACACTCCACTTTTTTTGAAAATAGGCTCATATTACACCTCCCCTAGAGTTAAACAGTTGAGTTTTACCGTTTTTGAACCCATTCAGCTGATCTCCGGGTCTGGCGGTAGCACTTTTAGCTTAGCATAGATCATTGAATCAGATTAGACCATTAGCATCGCGATCAAAAATGACCAAAGAATTTCAATATTTTTCCTATTTAAAGCTTGAACTTTGAGAACTTTGCTGCCGTACCATGGGTGCAGCAGGAGCAGTGATATTACGCAGCGCCTGAAAGTAGTCCCTGGCTATATCATAACTAGTTACCTAGCTGGGGACTACTTTCAGGCGCTGCGTAATATCACTGCTCCTGCTGCACTCTTGGTACGGCAGCAAAGTTCCTTGATTATTACGCCGGAATGAGAGTATAGTTCCTAGCCATATCGGCCTAGAAAATCACAACTTTTCATTTTCCGTCGGTCTTAGTACACGATGTAACTACAGAAGAGTCAAGCTTTAAATAGGAAAAATATCGAAACTCTTTGGTCATTTTTGAGCGAGATGCTAACGGTCTAATCAGATTCAATGATCTATGCTAAGCTACGCTAAAAGTGCTACCGCCAGACCCGGAGATCGGCTGAATGGATTCGAAAACGGTAAACTCAACTGTTTAACTCTAGGGGAGTTGTAAAATGAGTGTTCCTTTAAATCAAAACATACTCATGATTTTATGACATCAATTATTTAATCAGAAACACAGTCTAAATGTTATTTGTGTATTTTACTTTCATTTTCTTAGAAGTAGGCCAACAGCGCCCCCTACGGAATTAAAACTCCTTACTGAACAGGCGTTAGGACCCGGGGGAGGCTATTACTCTATCACACACCGAACGCCTCATTCTGTACTGCATTCTCAGTTTAAATACAGCGATCCAAAACAGTGAATCTAATCATCATTCAGACAAAACTTTGCTTCAAGAATGAGCCACACTGCTGACGTGATCTAATCGCTAGCACACCCTGAGCACATGTGAGTTAATGTATTGCTCTTATCGGCACGACATATCGGCAAAATTTTTCATATCGGACCAATACCGATATGTACCTTTAAAGCAATTATGGACCGATTCCGATATCAGTCCGATAATATCGTGCATCCCTAGTTTAAAGCGGCTCGCGCTCGCCCCGTCAGTTGCTCTGACAGAAAGGCTGTAATGTGGCATAACGGACTAAGATGATAAAGACCTAACTCAATACTCCTCTGCATTATTAAAACATACATAACTAATATGTACAGACAAGCAGGTGAGCCCAGAATAAACACGACATGCAAAGTTTTGTGTTAAGCGTTTTCCCATATAGAATAAACGGTCTACAGCCCTTTTATATCATTGTCTTTGTCCATTAAGCTACATTACGTGTTTTATTTATAATGATTTTCTACGGGAGAAAAACGTTTAACGTGCAATTTAACGCACTGCGTTCTGGGCTCGTCTGCTTGCCTGGTCCTTTTAATATCGCTTAATGCATTTCTCAAAGCGTGTTCATATCCGCTGGTCTGTATATACTTTGCGTCAACAATAGACTTATACTGAATTTGGTCTTTAGTCCGTTATTATGCCACATTAAGCGTTTTGCTGTACGGGAGGAAAAGTGAAAGTTTGCGCGTTGTGTTCACGGCCATCTGTCCTCGGTCGTTTAGAGTAAGACAGTTTAAATCTGTAGCCATTTACAAAGTCAGCAAGAGTGTGGTGCAGTAAAACCTGTTCAGATTTTAAAGTCAATTTTATGTCAATATTTTGGCTTTCAGAATCACAATTCATCATTACAGTTAGTCGACTCCTGACTCCAGACGCCAGACGCCACAGAATCGACTCTTCAGCGTGCGTCATTCCAAACAAGTTTGGCAGTAAAAATCCCAAAGTCCAGATAAAAGCGGCGTGATGCGAGCGAACACCCGCAGGCTCGGCTAATGAGTTCACCTTCAACAATCGGACGGAGCCAAGATGGCCGCCGGCAGCGCGGTTTCACCGTCTGTTGCTCTGTAGGATCTGGCTGAACTGTAACTGCGCTCCATGAGACTTCCTTCTTATTTACACACTAGTTCCTGTGCCATACATCTGCCGCACTAATCAAGACGCCCGCGTCCTGCAGAGCGCTCAATTAACGAGAGCATGCGGCGCTCGTCACGTCGTCCTGATTTACCTGCCACCGGAGCACATTTGACAGGTGATGCTTAACCACAACGAGAGTCGATCTGAGCAGAAAACAGCACAAATACTGAAGCTACTAACTGAACTAAACATGAGCGAAATCACAAACAGACGGGCGATGAATCCACACCAAGAGCAGAGTTACCCAGAATCCCTCCGAGGAGGATCTGTGGATGTTTACGCAGAGTCACTTCCGCTGCTGCAAGACCTGATTGAGTTACACAGGAAATCAGGAACAGGAAGTGTGTGTGTGTGTGTGTGTGTGCGCATGTGTGTGTGCAAGTGTGAGTGTGTGTGTGTGTGTGTGTGTGTGTGTGCGCGTGTGTGTGTGTGCAAGTGTGAGTGCGTGTGTGTGTGTG
>JAFVLL020039600.1:0-60284 GCA_021397915.2 Tor tambroides | reverse complement strand
CCAGTACTTTTACTTGTAATTGAGTATTATTTCAGCAATGTAACAGTACTTGTACTTAAGTACAAATTTTCAGTACTCTTTCCACCACTGGATTTTATACACAGACAGATGACTGGATAAGAAGGCCAATAGATATGCACTCTCTGTCTATATCTGTCTATCTCTATAGAGTGAGAGATATTCAGATTGACAGGGTGAACTAGGGGGTTTAACAGCAAAATGAATGACCAGCTCTTTAGGAATGTTCACTGACCATTCTCCTTTCTTACGGCCCCCGGGGGGAACAGAGGCCTTGATGGGGCACTTAACACTCTCAGACATGCAAATCTTTCACACTCTACATTAGAGCCCATTACTCTGACTCAACGGGCCGTCCAGTCACCGGTGTTAGTTTGTATTGTCCTTACGCATGGATTTCGCTTCTCAATGGGTCAACTCTCATACTTTCCACCTCTTAACATGGTGGCCTGGTTAGCAGCTTTTGCAATGCAGGGGTCACAGGCTCTTGTTTCCTATAGCTCTCCACTGCTGTGCATTGCTGTAATACTTTCTCCTTCTGTAAAGACCTCCCATGGTTTTATTGTGGTTCATCCTCACCCCATTTGAACTGAATGCTACTGTCATGGATCACGAGTAATGAATGCAGGCGGCATACGTAAACTCCATACAAAAGGATTTAGAAATTATCACTTTTCTCCACAAATGGGAGACAAACCCACCAAAAGCAGCATGGACTATCAGTCACCAACATCACGAGACCATACCAACTACAGTGAATCAACAGAACATGTTATAGATAGGCTCAAAAACCACAAACTAGCCACATCCCCAACATAATTTTATAATTTTTCCTGTTTTATTTTTATTTATTTATTTTGCTGCTTAGTGTTAAGCACCCCTAAAGTGTGCGTATTAATACTTTTTTGAAAGGGTACCAGCCCAGTGGCAGCTTTTGTACCATTTTTTTCTCAGTGTATAAATGTTCACTATCATAAGTTTGGAATAATTAATTTTTTTTCTCTGTTTTTTGTGTCTTATGCTCACCAATGCTGCATTTATTTGATCAAAATACAGTTATATTGTAAAATACTATTACTATAAAATAAAAATTACATTTAAATTCAGTCATTTTATTTATACATATTGTATAATACATATTTATGTATTCCTGTGATAGCAAAGCTGAATTTTCATCAACCATTGCTATTTTCAACTTTATAATAATAGCCATTTTTAATATTTGAGCACTAAATCAGCATATTAGATTATTTCTGATAGATCATGTGACACTGAAGACTGGTTTAATGGCTCCTGAAAATTCAGCTTTGCCATAAATTACATTTTATATTAGATTAGATTATTAGTATTACTGTTTTTATTATTCATACATACTTTTAACAACATTAACTCACAAACTACCCCTGCGGCTGCTTCACTTGGACACCTGTGTGAACTTCAGGAGAACTGACTCCATACATCCACTCAAAATCACCTCCTCAGTTATTACAAAAATGAAGTTACTTCTGAGAAAAGCTCTAGCATAATTTGCTTGCAGTTTCTAAATGGTTTTCTGCAGAGTTTTGGGGTTATAACGTGGTTTCACTTAAGTCTCCAAATAGATTTGGAGCTATTTTATAGCATGTTGAGTGCTAAAGAGTTTCACAGAAAGGGAAATCAGGTACTACACATATTTTGTCAACTGAATTATGCTTGTCTAGCAAATGTGATTATGAGCATGATCTGCTTAACCTGAAGAGTCGGTTTTTATCTGAACTTCCATGTGACACCACACTGAACCAGTTTCATATGATTTTACACCATGCAAAATGAGGTTTTGTGACTCATACAGGCTATGTTTACGACCACCAATCTTTGCCAGAGCCATGGCAACATAGTTTTTGTTATGGCACCACCTGAATAAACAAAATCCCTTTGAGGTAAAAGCATTTGTGGGAGGCATATAACAGAAAAACCCAAATGAAGATAATATTGGAAATAAAATGAAGTTTAGAAGGCTAACCAAAACAAGAAGGCAATGCAAGACTGCACTATTTGCATATAAGAAAGTTCATGTGTGTGTTTGTTCATGGTTGAATGGATTCTGCAGCATGTTGGGATCCCGCAAAGGGGTGTTCGGTGTGTTTAGTCAGACCCGAGAGAGTTTACATCTCAGGGAATCCCCGTCATCGATGCGTAGGCGTCAGAGGGGGGAGATTACAGACTGAGGGTATTGTAATAGCTGTACTTTTTCCACTCCACATGCTTGAATAGCTTTTGATAAGACTACTTTGAAGAAGTTAGTGCTAAATAACAGCGCTTACCACTACATGCCACATGTCTCTGTGCAGAGTGAAAGTATAAACTGGGCATTGCAGGGAAACTCCATCATCATGTTCTATAAAGAGATGCTTAGAAGAAGTGGTCAAAACACACACACACACACACACACACACACACACACACACACACAGTATTTTTGACTACTCAAAAAATTTATTGCAAAGACTTCAAATTGCCAAAGCAGCTTTTTAAAACTTGAATGGACCCTAATTCAGTCCCTTTATCATGTAATAAATAAATGCAATGGTCTACATAAGTGCAGAAAAGAACCAGATAAAAAACAATCTATTTACATGATATGTACAGTAAACATCTTGCACACTAAATCAACACATTTGTATTTTCACAATGCCTCGTCTCACTACGAAGAGAGATTTTACAGTAATACTGGAAGCAATGCAGTATGTGATGCCATACTGCCAGACATATTTACATTCTAGCAACTTTTCGATCAGGCTCAGCCTGTATTTTTCCTATACAATGCACATACAGCTGGTAATTTCATGTCATTAATATAATATTTGGAAGCATTCACAGTCCAAGATGCGCGCACTTGTGTTAACTAGAGTGAAAGCTAGAAGATTCGGATTCTGTGGATACAGATGACATTCCTCCTCTCTTCTTTGGCAGAATTTTCAGACTGGACCCCCGGCTGGGAGATAGAGCGCTGCGGGCGGACTTCTTGAACTTCACCCCCAGAAACGCGTAAAGGATGGGGTTGAGGCAGCAGTGAAAGTACGCGAGAGCCTCCGTCACGAAGATCCACTTCTGCAGACCCTGTTCGAGCTTGCAACTGTGAGGAATCACCTCCAGCATCATCAGCGTGTCCAGCAGGATCCCTCCGCAATACGGCAACCAGCAGACGAAAAAGCACACGATCAGAACCACGGTGGTCTTGAGCGCCTTGCGCTTCTGCGTGCCCTTGGAGCCCCGCGACAGCTTGGAGATGATGATGCAGTAGCAGATGAGAATCACGAGCCCGGGTAGCACGAAGCCCACCAGGATGTGCTGAAAGCGGAAAGCGACCACCCAGGTTGTGAAAGACTCCTGTGGGTAAATGCGCTCGCAGAAGGTGCGGATAGAGCTGCTCTCCGCTTTGGCGAACACCAGATCGGGAACGGTGAGGAGCGCGGCGGGGAGCCACACGCCCACGTAAATGATGCGATTGGCCAGAAGTTTCCTCGGACCTTGGCTGTTCGTGGCGCGCACCACGGCGAGGTAGCGGTCCAGGCTGATGAAGGCGAGGATGAGGACGCTGCTGTATAAATTCACCGTGTAAATCATATGTACGGCCACGCACATGAACCCTCCGAAGTACCAGTCTTTGGCCGCGTCCACAGCCCAGAACGGCAGGGTGAGCACAAACAGAAGGTCCGCCACTGAAAGGTGCAGGCGGTACTTGTCCGTCATGGTTCTGGATTTCTTCTGGCAGCCCATTACCAGAACAACCAGTCCGTTCCCAAAAAGACCCAAAAAAAATATGATTCCGTACACAGTTGGAAGAAAGATCCTCTGGAAGTCCTGACTGACCTCCACGTCGCACGGAATCTCAAAGTTGGCTCCAATGTCCCCCGAGCCGAACTCAGAGTTGTTATCAGTTGATAATTCATCTTCAAAGACGATGTGCTGCAAAAAAAGTAAACAGACAACGTTAGAGACAAATATATTATTTTTTAAATATTTTAGTTATTTAAATGCTATATATATATATATATATATATATATATATATATATATTAACTAACTGTTATCTTACTTCGTAATATGCCATCTTAAAAACACTTCTCCAGTGTTCTCAGTCTTCAGTAAGCCGTCAGTGACTTTCTAAAGTGCTGTGGAACTCCTACGATTTTAAATACCCCACTCTTGCGCGGAAGCTCCGCCCCTCACAGTAAGCTCATAGGAGTCTGCACTCGCGTTCAGGTGGCTGCATCTGCGTCTTTTCCTGTTTTCGTGTTCAAAGTTTGGTGTGTGTGATTGAGGAAAACGACGTCCTGTGACGAAAATCGGCGTTTCAGCTGTATATCTGCAGAAAACGTAGCACAAAACCGGTTTACTTTGCCTATCCCAAAAAATACGTTAAAAAAACCCCTATGTGTACTGTCACTGCACTCGTATAGCCAGCCTACTGTTGCTCTCGTTGGTTTGATTGCTTCTATTGTTCTCATAATTTCTAAGTCACTTTGGATAAAAGCGTCTGCTAAATGTAAATGTAAATTTCCACTCACAAATAGTGATAAACAAAGTTCTGATTATACGTTTTTGCTTGTATCTTTATGTGCGTCATGAATGTCTGTCAGTTGAATCGTGATAATGACGTTAAATTCCCAACGAAGTGGCTCACTTACGTCAACTCTCAAAACACTTTTAAATGTCATTCAGCAAGAAGCTTCAGTTCAGATCAGAAGATTACACACACACACACACACACACACACACACACACTTGTGAAAGTGTTGTCATACTTTGAGGTTGGCCTGTGAAAAGTATACACAAACACTTTCCATGTGAACAATAACTGAAATTAAATTAAATCAGAAAATAAGGAGGGTTGTGCATAGAAACATACTGTATGTTAATCTCTTAAGTGCTCTGAGCTGTTTATGTTTTGCATACCTTGAATGGCTGTTTTATCACATTTAGAAGGTGCTAATGTGTTGATGATCAGATAAAATCACTCAGAGGCAGTCTGAGTGATCACAGATCCTACAGTTCTCCCTTTGTTCAAAACACCCAAACCCCTTAGTAAAATTAACTTAACTCATTTATATGCATATATGTCCCTATGTTTACAGGTATAGAGGGACAGCTGAGAAAATGTGACACTTAAGAGTTGTATTTAATATGTTCTCTTTACGCAGTGAAGATCTTTAGAAATTTAAAATGGCATTGTGTGAAGGGCTAAGCCATTTGGCATCATAAACACAATGACAAATTATCACAAAGCAAAGAGTCCCCCTTTACCTCTAAGAAGAGAACACCCCATACTCTATATTCTGTAATATCTCAGTCATTCAATACTGGGTTGTAACAGGCACAGATGCTGCTTAGTGAACAGAGACGTAGCGTGGTGGGGACACCTGGCTAAAATGAGAGGTCAGATCTATCGCTGTTCGTAGGGAGCAAGGAAGGGCAGTTCTCTGAGAAAAAAACCCTTTGGAAATGTGTGTATATGTGTGTGTGTGTGTGTGTGTGTGTGTGTGCGTGTGTGCTTTCCTCTGGGAGAACGTGTTTTCACCTCCCCACAGCCAACAGAGATGGGTTCCAGAGAACTGCTTCTCAAGGAGAGTTGTAAGGTGATCTGTATGCATGTGTGTACCTTCAAAATCTGTTGCACTTAATTGTTCTGTTATAAACTAATTTTATAGTCAAAATGTGTTATATGTATGTTATTGATGTATATTTCATAAACAAATTAGTAAATGTATACAGTTAAATAATGCACTGGGAGAAATTTTTTGCTCACCAATGCTGTATTTATTTGATAAAAAATACAGAAAAATAGCACTATTATGGGAAAAATAATTACATTTTAAAAAGTACTTTTTTATTTTAATATGCTTTAAAATGCTTTAATGCTTTAATTTATTCTTGTGATGGCTGAATTTTCAGCATCCATTACTCCAGTCTTCAGTGTCGCCTTCAGAAATCTTTCTAATATGCTGATTTGGTGCTCCAAAACATTTCTCATAATTATCAACGGTGAAAACAATTGCTGCTCTTTTTTATTTTTTTATTTTTTTTTGGTGAAGAGAAAGTGTGTGTGTTGCACACATGTTGTAAAATAACCTCTTCTAAGTCATTGTATGAAATCTTAAATCTTAATTAGGTCATGGTTTAATGGAACTTATGTTTTCTTTTGAAGTTTGATTTTGTGACAGATTTTCCACAGGAACATTAAGAAATCAGATTTTGTTTTTCTGTGTGTATTTATGTGTGGTTGTGTGTATGCGTGTGGGACGATGAAAGAAAGCTGGTGCAGTTAGACACAAACTGGGTACCTTTTATGTCTGCAGATACCACAGAAGTGTCAAAGGCGCAGAGGCATAAAGAAAGACTTGAGTGGGAGAATGAAAGTGTGCGGAATCGATGCATTCGTTGTTGTTTTCTTTCGTGTCAGTGCAGCAAAAGGTCTTGTCATCCTTTGAATGTGTGATTTCCTCATCCTGTGTGTGCCAAACAGATTCGAATGCAATGAAAAAGTTGACCGTTGGTATGATGACAGAGGTTTGAAGGCAGCTGTCCTTAGAGGTTCACATGTGCTTGTGGCAAAAGAGAAGAACAATAGCATAAGAAGTGTAGAGTGCAATTAATTATGAGTCTGATTGTGCATGATGTATTTATTTAAATACATTTTGATATTAGATCACACAATTACTAGCATTACTTTTCCAGTATGGGTACTTTGTGTGTTTTGATATGGGTCTGAATTGGGGTGGGTGGTGCATTTTCAGGGTGTGATAACTAAATGGCCTTTCTCAATGGCCTAATTGTGGTTAATACAATGTAATGTAAGTTTCAAAGTTATAAATAAAACAAAGATTATTGAAAATACAAAGAAAATACTCTTTCACATTTAATTCAATGTGTTATTTGCTGATTTTTTGCGATGTTATTTTAGTATACATTTAGATCAGGGGTGCCCAAACTCGGTCCTGGAGGGCCGGTGTCCTGCAGAGTTTAGCTCCAACCTCAATTAAACACACCTGAACCAGCTAATCAAGCTCTTACTAGGCATGCTACAAACTTCCAGGCAGGTGTGTTCAGGCAAGTTGGAGCTAAACTCTGCAGGACACCGGCCCTCCAGGACCGAGCTTGGGCACCCCTGATTTAGATAATTTCATAGTTTTTATTAACATTTAGAATCATTTTTGTCTTTATATTTTGTTTTCATTTTAATTTTACTTAATGTTCTAATAATTTTTTGTATAAATGTTTATATAGTTTCTATTAGAGAAATATTGCCAGCTAGCTAAAATAAAAGTTTTTAATATTTTATTTTATATATTTATTTCACTTAATATTGATTTAAAGTAACAAAAATGGTTTTAGTTTTAGTAAACAATAATATAATAATATATATAAATTTGATTTAAACGAAAAAGGCATGTTCGTTGCCAAGTTCTGTCATAAAACTCTAGATGACACAAACTGATGATATCCAAAGCGGCCGGTAAACTACTTGGCACAGCGCTGATTGGTTCATTTTGCATATTACAGCCAATGAGCTTGCTGCTTACATTTAAATGGATGATTAGCCTTCACTAGAGCAGTTTCTAGCGCACTTTCATAATTCCTCTGAAACCCTCCACCTTCCCCAGTTCCACCTTAAATACTCGCAGCACTGTATCGGCGTATATATTGGCAGTAGCAAGTTCCTGTACTTGCTTTGCAGCAGCAGTAATCTACAACAACAGCAGCAGCAATTCAGCAGCAGCAACATAACAGATCTATTCCGCCAAGACCAAATACATTACCATTGTCATATCCGTTACCATGCTAAAATCTTCAGAGAGTTGTCATGATAGAATTGCAGCAAAATCAGAATATAAATGAAGCCAGTGTGTGTATAAAAGTGAACAGCATGAGTTCAAACTTCACGAAATACGGTATGCGAGTTTGCTGCTTCTAAAAAATCACACACAGACACACACAAAATGTCCCTAGTGCACAGGGTTTCCTCCCTTCTCCATAAGCCATGACAATAGCCCTCGGGACAGGGCAGAGAGACTCTGATAAGAATACAATAGGTCTGATGATTCCAGATAAGAATTTCTGGCCTTTCTGAGCATCATTAGGCCATCTATATATGTTTCTGTATGTGTCTTTCTTCCTATCCAACTTTATCTACTAATAATGATTTGAACAGAGATGAATTTTAAGGACAAGATTCAGATAAGAGCATGCTGCTTGTTGTGTGAACTAGAGAAAAGAAGCCGAAAAGAAACATGAGGTCTATTTGCAGATCTACCAGGCAGCACGCTGGTGCCTTGAAGTCTATACATTGGCCACTAAAGTTCCAGCCTCAAGGCGACACAAAACAAATCACTGCTTGGCCAGCCCATTCACAGAGGTGAGCAGAGGCAGGGGGAAGAAAGAAGAGGTGGTATTAAGGAAAGAGGAGACACCTGTTTGAATGGCCCACTGCCCATGATCTTTTTTTCTCTCTTTCATCCCAGCTTGGTTGGTTGTGGAGACAGCTGAAAAGACTATTATGGGGGAACAGAGTCAGTGACAGACCCTTGTTAATTAAAAGCCATTGGAGACTAAGCAAAGACGAGCCGATTCACTGCTGCATTGAATAATACAGGTGAGAAGTATAAGCACCAGAGTTAATGAGAGACCACTTAATTCAACCAGTAAAATGTTAAGATTATGTGTATAAAGTCTAAAGGGATAATATAGATACTTGATGTTAACTTTAGATTGAAAATGGCAGTTCACAGAGAAAATTTTTGATGTTTCATATGTGTTTATTGTTATTTGGACATTTTAAAGGAATATTCTGGGTTCAAGTTAAGCTCAGTCAAAAATATTTATGGCACATTCTTTACCACAAATAAAAAAATAAATAAAATAAAATAAAATAAATAAAAAAGAAATAATAATAATTTCGACTGGTCTTCTTAAAAAAAAAAAAAAGGTTGCAATGAGGCACATAAAATGGAAGTTAATGGGCCCAACTTTTGAATGATTTAAAAAAATAAATATAAAACTAATAATTTATGGAAGCTTTTACATTATTTTTTATGTCAAAATGTGAGTATTATTTGATCTGTAAGACTGTTAAAATATATTTTCACAGTTCTAGGGTTTATGGAATTGTATTGTAAAATTTTATATAATTTTAACCAGAAAAGGTTAGTAAACAATTTCTTATGCGTATTGTCTTGTGGCTATTGAAGAAGTGATTATTTTAATGTGAATTGTCACCTTTACTTCCATTGTAAGTGCTTCACTTTAACCCAGATTTTTGCTTTTAAATTTTAATAGTTAAAAATTCTGACATTCTTATAAGGCCTTTCTGTGGAACCGAAAGGAAGATATTTGAAGAATATTTCAGCTGTGTTGGTCTATAAAAGTCAATGTGGTCCAAAAAAAAAAAAAACCTCAAACCAAAATTATGGTTAAAACACAGTGGTTCTCACATGGTGTTGAAATGTCATGAGATTTGAAATTTGTGTCAATATATTTGATGCAGGTTTTGTATGCTTACATTTTGATTTGATTAATAAAGGCTTAAATTTTGATCTGTCCATCAAATGAATATGTCACTTTAGAAAGGCACCAGGGTCATATGGATTCATTTCACACTACCTTTATATCCTTTTTGGATCTTCAAAGTTTTGGTACCCATTGACTTACATAATGTGGACAGAAACACTGAAATCTTATTCAAAATATCTTCATTTGTGTTCTGCAGAGGAAACAAAACCATATAAACTGTATGTAACATAAGGGGGAGTAAATGATGATAGAATTTTAATTTTTTGCCTGAACTATTCCTTTTAAATTCTGGAATGATATTCTATCTTAGTCTTCTCTGTCTGGCTAGAAATCTGACTCTGACGCACTGAATGGGGCTGAATTGTGTTGCAGGTCTTTGAGAGGATTAGATGGGCTGATCTGAGGACTGGTATGGAACCCTCCTGTCTGTCATTTGCATCCTTTGTAGAAGAACATCCACTGCTCTGTGTTGTTGGGGGTGGGGGGCTGCATGTTAAAAGACCAGCACACATGCTAACAAATGTAAGTACACACTCTTAAGGCCACACACGAACAACACTGGCACGTTTTGTATGTTGGGGTGGGGTAATTTCCTTCACAGACGTTTAACTCATTTTTTCCCCACATTTGGTTTAGCAAGTATGAATCTCCTCCTATCTTTCCAGACAAGTGCTAGGCTTATTGATCATGAACCACTCCTATGTGAGTGAAACAGAAAGGGCCACTCCCTTATAAATCGCAGCAGTTTTAACATTTGTGACTGGAAACACAACTTGCACAATGAACTTGGGTCGTATTTACATTCACATATTTTTATTGAACAGACACTTTTATCCAAATCAACAAAAACCACAAGCATAACATAATGTGCTTAATGAAATGCATGGTTTATTACAGCAATGTCTGGCAAATTCCCAAAATACAGTGGAGCTAATTTGGAATTAAATCTGCATTTGGCTCTAATTGACTGATAAGATTCAGCTGATTAATTATATGTTCATTCTGTCTCACCAGGCTAATAAAAAGGGATTACAATGCAATATACAATGATCTGACTTAAACCTTTGTGAGTAATGAGTGTAATTATCTATTATCACGGTATCACCATAAGCTGCAGTTCAGTGTTGTGACTAAGGAAGGACCAAATCATCCATTGTCCTCACCAGGAGGTTAAGAAAATCTTGATTGATAAAAATAGAGTAATATATTATAGAGTAAACACACAAACAAACTCGGGTTTCCGCTCTCAGCCTGTCTCCGAGGCCTGACAGACTTCAGTAAACAGATGTTTGTCTGGCATCCAGGTGTGCTTGAGTTTGTTGTTCACCTCTGAACGTTTTACTGCTAGTTTGATTTGACTCCTCAGAAGCAGTCTGTCTACCTGCCTTTTGTTGTTTCAACCAAAGTAAGGTCACATTGTTGAAGACGAGGGTCTTGGGGTAAAAGATTTGTGGTTGTGGCAGGGGTGTGGTGTTGGCATATGTCTGTATATGAGTATGTCTGTGTACATCAAACGTGTGTCTGGGTGTGGATGTGACTGCATATGTGTGAGAAGATTGTGTAGAAAAGGCTAGGGTATGTATGCGACTTTGGATCAGTTTTTTTTCACTCTGATAGCGTGTGACTGTGTGTACCAACTACCAAGCAAAACCGCAGCTTCCTGATTTTTCTGACATCTATTTGTGTCTATCTCAGTTGTACACCTTGAGTTATAAATTATATCAGATGTTATGTAACAAGTCTTAAGCACACAACACACACTATGAGGCACCTCAATCACCTCAAATTTGAATCTATCTTAACTATTTTTTTACTTTGAACTTTTAAATGAATTATATCAAAATGTTGTTCTCTTTTTATTTATGTCTTTAAGATGTTCTTTGCTGTAGCACACCTTGCATCTTGTTCCTGTTATACAACCGAGACTTTAGTTGTATGTACCCACTGTGTGACTGTTATGAATGTACAAACATTTGAGATGAACGGTATCACGGCTTTCTCTGTGTCAGTGGCGCCATCTTTTGGGCATAATAGCTATTTGCCACTACTCACAATTTAAAACTAAACTAAAATAAAAATGAGCTGAATTTTACATCAAAAGTGAACTGAATTTTACAAGTGAATTCTGTATTTAACATTCATTTTGTTGGAAAATAAGCATGTATAGTTTAAAGATGGGTAAAACTGGTGTTTAGGTGGTTGGCAGCTTCACACCAAGCCTGGAAAGCTGAAAAAACTAAAACTACTACTACTAAAACCAGCAAACAAACTAGTCTGACCATGCTGGAAGACCAGCCGAGACCAGAAAATAACATTATTGTAGCCTACTATATTGTACATTTACATAAATCCTTTTAGCTGTAACTTTTATTCAAAGCAATTTATAAAAGAGCAATACAACCACAAAAGGATTTCTTATACTATATATTGTAGGTCTGTTTAATTCTGTTTCACTTGACCAGTATACTCTAAATTAAGCGTTATAACAGAAAGCTATGAATATTTTCCTCAATCCATTGAGAACTATCAGCTTGTGTTTGGGCCGGGGCTGACTGTTTTGCGCATGCGCTCTCGCTGCCTCTCAGCTCACGGGAATGACGTGCGTGGACGTTTCCATCGGTGCTCAAGGCAACGTCAGCGGGTAAGGAAATGCGATGCCCTAATAACAATTCCTTAAAATATATACACTCATATTCAATGACTGCAAACTATAATTTGTCAGGACCCGTACAGTGTCGGTTTCGAACTGCAGATTGAAGTCGCCATGTCACATTCGTGTTCTAAGTTAATAGGGTTATTATAGGGAAACGCAGCCCGAGCTCGATGACTCCTTATCTTGTTTGGGATTCGGTAAACTGTCTTTTTACAATATTTATTTGTTTGTCTTTCCTGAGAGTCCTGTATACACTAGGAATACATGGTTCAGTCTGTTTATTTAAAACAATGTAGCAGTTGTGTACACAAAAATGCTTGGAAAAATACAAGCAAATGTGATGAAAGCGAGCAGGCTGCTTGCAACGTTGTAACCAGACCCATGATGAGTTGGATGGGGAGGAAGGTGCGATCAGAACAGCGTCAGCTCATAAACACTAGATTTCACATAAGTGCGTTTTGTTTTGTGGAAAAAAAAGTGTTTATAATGTATTTAGTGACAATTTTTAAACAACATTTGAGATCGCTTAAACACTAATGACTTAAACATTAGTTATGTCGAATGATTGTCAGAACAGGTGTTTGGTTCTTATTATAGTTTCTTTTGACTTGCGTTAAACGTTTGCTTTTGTTTTTTTATTTGGATGCGGTTTGTGTCATTGATTTTGGGTATTTGTGACAGTGAGAGACATGGCAGTCATTGTGAAAGCTAACAGCTGTTACCTCAGAAGAACAAAAAGACAGCAGTTTGCAAAGGGCTTTCCATTTATTTTGCCATATTAAGTATTTTTATGTATCAAGTGAATTTGTTTAAAGCTCAGATTTATTTATTATTCATTTCAATTAATTAATTAATTTGTAATACTGAAATAATTTCATATATTTTTATTGTATTTATTTATTTATTTTTACATTTTTGACATTTGTATTGTCCAGTTATTTCAGTGTCTGCTGAATGCCACCGCTGATCTTCGAAAAGTAAGTAATAAAATGTTTTAATTAATTTTTTAAGCATACATTTGGAGTCACCAAAACTGCAGTTATTTGATAAATACAGTAAATCAGTGTTGTTGTGAAATATTATTACAGTTTAGATACAGTTGAAATCAACTGTTTTCTATTTTAATACATTTGTATGTCATTTATTCCTGTGATGGCAAAAGTGAATTTTCAGCATCATTACTTCAGTCTTCAGTGTCACATGATCTTTCAGAAATCAGTCTAATATGCAGATTTGGTGCTTAAGAAACATTTCTTATTATCATCCATGTTGCAAACAGTTATGCAGCTTAATATATTTGTGGAAATCACATCTTTGATTTATTGAAATAAAATCAAATTAAATATTTGAAATAAAATTTATTTGTAACATAATAAAATATCAATTTTAATGCATTCTTTGTGAATAAATATATGAATTTCTCAACTTAGTAGTGTAGTTCTTGTGACCTAAGGCTTGATACAGTATTTCTCTCCCATTTGCAGATTTAAGCCACACTCATCAAGAAGATGGACAGCTATGGGTTTGTATCTTGACTTTGTCCCATGAATATTACCCCACCTCTTCTTAGATTCTATATTTAAAAAAAATATACATGTCTAAAGAACATGGCA
The DNA here is from genome assembly GCA_021397915.2 of Tor tambroides. Taxonomy (NCBI): domain Eukaryota; kingdom Metazoa; phylum Chordata; class Actinopteri; order Cypriniformes; family Cyprinidae; genus Tor; species Tor tambroides. The sequence goes on along the minus strand of JAFVLL020039600.1, from coordinate 46,451 downwards.
TGTTCTTTCAGGTTCTCCAGTGACATGTTCAGTGGCAGAGCAGTTTTGGGAGAGGACAGCTCGGTCATGGCCCGAATGCAGAAGAAGTTCTGGAAGACCAAGCAGGTTCTGATCAAGGCCACAGGGAAGAAGGAAGATGAGCATGTGGTGGCATCTGATGCAGACCTTGATGCCAAATTGGAGGTATGAGCACCCTTTTAAATGTAGTAGAGTGACCTCTTTGAAGTCAGCTGTAGGTGAAACTTTAACGTCACTGGGCCTGGTTTATCTTTCAGTGACTGTGTATGACTAATTCTGTATTTTAACATTTGAAAGCAAATTATTATTATTTTTTTATTTGATGTGCGTGAGCCTGACAATGACAGTGAAGTGATTGAATGAGATGGAGGGAGGTTAATGGTGACCTGTCACATGATGACAGCGAAGAGAGGAGATGAATTGGGCTCTAGATGATGCTGTACTTTGATCAGCTGTGCTCGATGTTACCTCTGTTTACAGACATCCAGTCCAAATGGCCCTGCCTCTGTCTCTGTCTTGACTGGCTTTCTCTTATGTGCACACACACTCAACTGTCTTTTCTTCTGCCTTTCTCTCTTTACATAATCAGGCAGTACATTCCCTATGAATATGTATGTCTGTTGTTTCACAGTAGTCCAAAGCAGATTTAGGTAGGAAGCACACAAATTACACAAAGGTGACACAAACTCAGTCATGCCTTGTCAGAAATGATCAAGGTACACTAACGTTTTAATAGAAATGAGTACTTTAATTTAGCAAGGATGCATTAAATGATCAAAAGAGATAGTAAAGACATTTACAATATTATAAAAGATTTCTATTTCAAATAAATGTGGTTATTTTGAACTTTCTAAAAATCCTAAAAAATATTTGACCATTTTCACAAAAATATTAATCAACACAACTGTTTTCAATGTTGATCATAAGAAAATGACTACTGAAAATATAGCTTTGCTATCCCAAAAATAAATGTAATTTAAAATATAAAACATGTATTTGAAATTGTAATAATAATACTTAACAATACTGCTGTTTTTTCTATATTTTTGGTCAATTAAATGCACCGTGGTGAGAATAAGAGGAAAATCTTACCATCCCCAAACTTTTGGACTGTAGTATACCTTTGTACTTTGTATGAGGACATATTTTTACTACAATATAATACCCAAAGTGATGTCCTTTTATTTGCTTAAATTATATAGTAAAGCGATTTTTTTTTTTATCAATATCATGCATAAACTGTCCCACCTGACAGATATCACTGAAATATGTGTTTTGAGACTCTATAAACTCTGTGGGCCCACACGTTTTGCAATTTGTTACAGCACCGTTATTTAAAAGCTCACTATGATGGACCTAAACTAAATATGAAATAACTGATAAAACAAGAAATCTCAATCTCATGTCAATCCAAACCTATATGACTTTTGACTTGTAGGTTTAGATTGACACGAGGGGGAGTAAGTGATGACAGAAATGTCATTTTTGTGTGAACTATCCCTATAAGGATTTGGAGCATTTGTAGCTGAAGCTTTGTTTTTTTTTTTATATTGCACTCCAGCTTTTAGGATCTGAATACATTAACACTTATCTTATTGAGCCTTGATCTATTTTAACACTAAACACGACATGAAATGCACTGATGCAGGGAAACTCAGAGAGGAAGTGTTGTATTTGGTTGGCCATATGTGTGAGAGATAATCTCCTTTCATTAGTTGACATTTTGTTAATAGTTAGCTTTTATAAAAGAAAGTAGCTGATTACTTGGAATCATGACCTAATAAAAATCTGTAGACCACTCACAGTTTAAGGAAGTGTGTGTGTGTGTGTGTTTGTTTATGTGTGCTTGTCTAATCTTGCCCTGCCTCAGGCTGTTACACTTAAGCATATCCTGGTTTACTGGTCATTAGATGGTTTCCAGTGTAGAGGAGAGCAGAAGACAGGCCACCGTAAGCCCCCCCCCCCCCGGACTTTTAGCCTGTTTGGTAACAAAGCTGTTTCCTCTTAAGTTGAAAACAATAAAGCATCATCCTTATGGTGCGAAATGGCTGAATTTTACATTAGTAAATTTAATAACAGTGTTTATTTAGGAGAGCCTGCTGTACAAACCTGATTCCAGGGTGTTGTCCTTGCATGTTTGTCAGGTCTGTGCACAGAGTTAAACAGTAACATGAACGCAGACCTCACCTGCAGGGGTCACACCTTCATCAGCACACATGGACCTTAGTCGGGGTGGATGCCATATTTAACTTGATCCACATGAATATACTGTATTAATACAAGAAATGACTCCAGTAATAGACTTTTTTCTGAAATGGATATGGATTTTTTTTCCTCGACTATGATTATTTGAATACTTTCCTTGCAAACCTGCTTAAATACAGTAGTTGTAAAGGCTTAAGGTTGTAACCGGAAGGTTGCTGGTGTGAGCCATGAACTATCACCATTGTGCCATGTAATAAGTATAATGCAGGTCGCTTTGGATAAAAGCATCTGCTAAATTGCCACCTACACTACCATTCAAAAGTCTGGGGTCAGTAAGATTTTCAGCTTTGACTCTTGTTCTCACCACAGCTGTATTTATTTGGTCAAAAAACCCAGTCAAACCAGTAATATTGTGAAATATCATTATAATTAAAAATAACCATTTTCTATTTGAATATATTTTAAAATGTGATTTATTTCTGTGATATAAGCTGAATTGTCAGCAGCAATTACGTCAGTCTTCAGTGTCACATGATCCTTCAGAAATCATTATAATATTCTGATTTGAAGAAACTTTTCTTATCACTGTTGTGGCTGCTGTGTCGTCATGTGACACAGCAGCCAACAGCGCTTATGTTTTATTTATTTCCTTTTTATTCGAAACATTCCCAAACGCATTAACTATATCATGAAATATCTTTATAGATTATGTTGATCTATAGTGGGCGATGGTCTAATAATGTAATCTATTAACTAGGCTATGCATAAAAACCTGTCTGTTTATGGGTGCCATGCCATAACATGTTTTTAAAACGACTGACTTTATATTTAATGTGAATTTAACATTGAAAGTTAATGTTAATTAAAAACATTGCAAGTTAGGCTACTAATCATAACACTTTCATTATACAGAAAGAGAGCAAAGAACATTTACATTATCAAAGAACATTTTCACTGAGTCTAGTTCAAGCACTCTCAAAAACTCCCATTAAAATCACTGAAGCTGTTTACACTATGAAATTAATATTTTACAGATTCGTACACACATTTGCACTTGTTGTTTCTGACGAGAGAATTCGCCAGAGAGAGATATTCAGTCAGTGATCGAGTGAAGAAAACGCCGGCATTTTGGCGATGACTCATCTGAACACCTCTGATTGGTCATTGCATTCATAAGCTCAACAGCATCGTGTGTGATTGGTTATAATGCGCAGCGCTGTAAAAACGCGTTTATCTCTGGCTCAGCGCCAGCCAGGGAACGCAGATTTGAATTTAGCAGCTGATGATATGACGCACTTAACGTTCTAATCACACCGGTGTGATTGTATTAAATATAGAAAATATTAATCGGCTATTTTTCTCTTTTGGAAGCTGCATTCAAAATCCACTTGGCTCAAAAATCTGAGGGGGCACGTGCCCCCTCACTTTGAATGGGCATGACGCCTCTGCTTTTCAGGATTCATTGACGAATAGAAAGTTCAAGAGAACAGCATTTATTTGAAAAAGAAGTCTTTTGTAACATTATAAATTTGCTGTAAGTTTTGATCAGTTTAATGCATCCTTGCTGAATAAAAGTATTAATTCTTGTGTGCCTACTGCTATTCTCAAGGTTTTAGAATGTGAGTCGGCGTTTCACTGGTATAGCCCAGTGTTTTCATCCCACTATTGAATGGTGGAATTGGTCCTGTTCCTATATTTGGCTTCTCAAAGCTATTTGAAACTCTCCCTAGAACAAAGGCAGCTCAACAGAATGAGTCATATTATTTGTGTCATTTCTGTGAGTTTCTTGTTTCAGGTAGAGCACATTCTCCTGCTCTCTCAGACAGTCAGGGACTTAACATCCTTTGTTACCATGACAGCAAGACTGGAAAGGCAATTTTTTGTGTCCTAATGTGTTTTTTTTTTTTTTTTGAGACTTAGTGTGGGTGACCAAATGTTTCGTCTGAGTATATAAATACTGAAGAGAATGAAAGGTTCAGAGATATTTTGGTGTGTTGCAGCAAACACACAAGTGCTGCTTCCTTTTCAACGTTTGTAATAAAAACTAAAATAATGAATTATTCAATGCATTCATTAATGAAAATGTGTTTTCTGTTTTCTCCAGTTTTTCCGCTCAGTCCAGAGCACTTGCACAGAACTCCTGAAAGTGATTGAGAAATACCAGCAAAGAATCACACGTGAGTGAGGAACATGATCTTCCACCCTCTTTGTGTGCGCAAACACAAAGAGTCTTGTTCAGCTTGTTTTGAAAGCCTTTGCATGCAGCGGCAAACATTTTTACAGTTTCCATATATGCTGTTACTGTTGAGTCAAAAGTCAATTTTAAGCATAACTCTATAAATGGTTTTTCTCATAATTGATCAAATTCAGCACGTATAATCAAGCCACATATTGTTTCTAATATTATGAGTTATTGTTGTGGTAGTAACCATGTTTTTGCATCTTGTGACCTCCTGTCTTCAGACCTCTCTCAAGAGGAGAATGAGCTTGGACTGTTCTTGCGCTTCCAGGCGGAGCATGATAAAACAAAAGCAGGCAGTATGATGGACGCCACCAGTAAAGCGCTCTGCTGTTCTGCCAAGCAAAGGTAGGCACTCCTCTATGAATATGAACAAATCAAGGCTTCAGATCATTAATGCAATTTATTTTATGATGCTTTGATAGTTAATCCATGCATATTTCAGGATTTAATACATTGCAGTTAGGGAATGGGTCATGATGGTTGACTTGTCAACTATTCATCCAATAACTGAGCAGTTCAATTAGGGTGTGTATATATACACAAATGTATATATGAATATTATGTATATGTATACAATCTTTCAAAAGTTTGAAGTCAAAAATCAATACTTTTATTCAGCAAGGCTGCATTTAATTCATCAAAAAAATTCTATTTCAAATAAATGCTGTTCTTTTGATTTTTTTTTTTTTTTTAAATTTTTTTATTCAGTTTGTGAATTTTAAATATATTAATTTATTAAGTTAGAAAATAATGATCTCAGGTTTTTCTTTAAAGGGGTCATGAACTGCCTTTGTTTTTTTTATTTTGTACTGTTCTCCGAGGTCCACTTATAATGCTATCAAGATTATTATGTCAAAAACATCATAATTTAGAAGTAATAAACTCTTTTCTGTCTTGTTTTAACACCCCCTCATTGGAATGCTCCATTTGAATAGGTGTGGCGGATTGTAGACTGATGCCCACTGCTATGATTGGCTAAGAGTTGTGTATTTTTGACAGGCTGCATGCTTCACAGATGGATGCTGATGTGATTTAGGTTAAAAACACATAAATACTCAGTACATATCAAATGATCTGTATTAACAGACAAAGCAATAGTGATCACGTAATGAAAACAGTTACTCACACTTGTGTGGTGCGACATCGCATCCAATAAAGTTGACACAGCATCGTCTTTTAGTTTCAGTCTTTCTGAAAATCCAGCGTCGAATTGTGCCTTGTTTGTAAACGAATCCGCAGTAAAATGAAGTGAACAAAGGACCAAATTCTTACTGACACAGTCTGGTACTTCATTAAAAATAAAGTTCATCAAATAAAGTTTATCGTTTGGTTTCTGTGTAGACCTGCGTTTGCCACTCTTTTCATTTACCTACTACGTGCGTGCATCGGTGGGCGGGGCTAAACAGGCAGTGATATAGAAGCAGGCTTCTTCTTCTGCGGAGGCGGTGCTTATCCACACTATTGCGTCATAAAGTGGTACATTCCACAACCTGTCATTTTGGCAGACTGGCTTCAATATAAGCTGTTTTTAGACTAACGAGAAAGTTTTGAGTTCTGAAACTTACAGGATGTTTTTATAGTACAATGACCTCTTATACAGGTGCATCTCAATAAATTAGAATGTTGTGAAAAAGTTCATTTTTTCTTGTAAGTTATTTCAAAAAGTGAAACTTTAATATATTTTAGATTCATTGCATGTAAAGTAAAACATTTCAAAAGTTTTTTGTTTTAATTTTGATGAGCTCATGAAAGTCAAAAATCAGTATCTCAAAATATTAGAATATTTATATTTGAGTTTCATTAAATGACCATGCCTAATGTATAAATTCCGGGTATCTCTCGTTCTTTGAAACCACAATAATGGGGAAGACTGCTGACTTGGCAATGATCCAGAAGACAGTCATTGACACCCTCCAAAAAGAGGTTAAGTCACAGAAGGTCATTACTGACAGGGACGGCTGTTCACAGAGTGCTGTATCAAAGCATATTAAATGCAAAGTTGACTGGAAGGAAGAAATTGGGAAAAGGTGCACAAGCAACAGGGATGACTGCAAGCTTGAGAATACTGTCAAGTAAAGCCGATTCAAACACTTGGGAGAGCTTCACAAGGCGTGAACTGAAGCTGGAGTCAGTGCATCAAGAATCACCACGCTCAGACGTCTTCAGGAAAAGGGCTACTAAGCCACTTCTGAAACAGAAACAAAGTCAGAAGCATCTTACCTGGGCTAAGAAGAAAAAGAACTGGACTGTTGCTCAGTGGTCCAAAGTCCTCTTTTCAGATAAAAGGAAATTTTGCATTTCATTTGGAAATCAAGGTCTGGAGTATGGAGGAAGACTGGAGAGGCACAGAATCCAAGCTGCTTGAAGTCCAGTGTAAAGTTTCCAAAGTCAGTGATGATTTGGGGTGCCGTGACGTCTGCTGGCGTTGGTCCATTTTGTTTTATCAAGTCCAAAGTCAATGCAGCCATCTACCAGGAGATTTTGGAGCACTTTATGCTTCCATCTACTGAAAGCTTTATGGAGATCTGATTTCATTTGCTGGTTCAATGACCATGGTGTTACTGTGCTTGATTGGCCAGCAAACTCGCCTGACCTGAACCGCATAGAATCTATGGGGTGCTTGTCAAGAGGAAGATGAGAGACACCAGACCCAACAATGCAGATGAGCTGAAGGCCGCTATCAAAGCAACCTGGGCTTCCATACCACCTCAGCAGTGCCACAAACTGATCACCTCCATGCCACGCCAAATTGAGGCAGTAGTTAAAGCAAAAGGAGCCCCTACCAAGTACTGAGTACATATACAGTAAATGAACATACTTTCCAGAATTGCCAACAATTCACTAAAAATGTTTTTTTTTATTGGTCTTATGAAGTATTCTAATTAGTTAAGATAGTGAATTGGTGGGTTTTTGTTAAATGTGAGCCTAAATCATCACAATTAAAAGAACCAAAGACTTAAACTACGTCAGTCTGTGTGCATTGAATTTATTTAATACACGAGTTTCACAATTTGAGTTGAATTACTGAAATAAATGAACTTTTCCACGACATTCTAATTTATTGAGATACACCTGTATATCAAAAAAACAAGGGAAGTTTGATTTCTCAGTTCATTGACCCATTGAAACCCACAATCTTGAATGTAACTTCTCTGTCCTCTGTCATGTCCAGGTTGGCTCTTTGTCCCCCTCTCCATCGTTTGGAACAGGAAGTGGAGACGTTCCGAAGAAGAGCCATCGCTGACACCCTGCTGACCATGAGTCGGATGGAGAAAGCCCGGACTGAGTACCGCGGAGCTCTGCTCTGGATGAAGGACGTCTCACAGGAACTGGACCCAGATACTTACAAACAACTGGAAAAATTTCGCAAGGTCAGAATACGCAAAGTGAACAATTAAAGCGGGGCCTTGCGTCTTTATATGTGGAGTTTGAAGTATTCTGCTATATTTTTGTGTTTGTGAATAGGTTCAGGCCCAGGTTAGAGGAACAAAAGTGCATTTCGATAAGCTGAAGAATGACGTGTGTCAGAAAGTGGACATGCTGGGCGCAAGTCGCTGCAACATGCTTTCACATTCCTTATGTACTTACCAGGTAAAATGTGTGAGACTGTTTTCCTTCCTCCTGTTATTCCTTAAAACCTGTTTCACTCTTATTTCGGAAACCTTTTCTCATCCTGTATTGTTTTTCTGTAGACAACACTGCTACAGTACTGGGAGAAGACTGCACATGTGATGTCTGGCATTCATGAGGCCTTCAAAGGATATGTACCCTACCAGTTCACTACCCTCAAAGTAGGTGTCCATGCATAAATGCCAGAAATTAAACTGTTCTCATGAGATTTAAGCTCTCATTTAACTACATTTGACTCATTACAGGAATTAAGGGACCCATTGGACCAGATTGTCTCTGCACAGACAGCAGAGGACAGCAAAGACGAGGACAAGACGTCCCATCCAGACAAGTGAGAACACAGTTAGACATAATTTGGCCATGAGCCAGCCATTTTCAACTTCATGTTTTTTTGTGTGTAAAATAAACATCACATGGTCAGTGAATCTCACAGACAAATCTAGCAGTCTCAGTTTTCTTCATTCTTTTTCATCGACAAAGCATGTCTTTTCCCTTGAAGGCGCCCTGCTTGCCTCTCATTGTCAGATCTTTCATTCACTCACTTTCCTCATTCTCTGCAACCCTACATGTTCCTCAGATTAGGTCTCTTCAGGCGAGGGGCCTCTTTGAAGGCTCTGGTTACTGATCTGTGAGTGGAACATTGTAATTCTTTTAGAAACTCCTGCTACCTTTGTGAACAGGAAACACTGCTTAAAGTTCCACTGTCATTTCCTGTCTTGGCAGTGAGAAATGAGACAGTGTTTTTATTCCTGCGCCATCTGTGTTAGACAAGCTGTTGTACGATACTGTGATGACCGTTAGACCCTCACCCGCTTCCTAGAAATATCGCTGTGACTCACTCCAATTTGTCAGTTTAGAATTAATTGAAGGTGTTTTGTAATTCTAATCTGATACTGTGTGTCATAGTAATGTGAATCATCTCTTCTCTGCATCCATTTAGTCATGCATCAGGGTGTTTATTAATTTAATTTGGTGTTTATATGTTTATGTTTCAGTCTTGTTTCACTTGAAGATGAACAACTGGGTGAATCATCCGATACTGGTATGTTCAGCTTTTAAAGCACATTTTGGGAACACACAGGATTGCCTAATGATTTTCTACTGGCTCAAGTTTCTTAAAAATATTCTCTTTCTTTGTTTTTTTTTTTGAACAGTTTCTACTCGTGCGGTAGATGGACAGAGTAGAGGATCTGACAGTTCTTTGTGTGCCAGTCTGGACTCTGGTAAGACTTAAAGCATCAAATATTGATAGAATGAATCAACATTTTGTATTGTCGGTGCAACTCCTAGTATGTTTGAGCAGCTTTTATTTACAGTATGCTTGTTTGTATCTCTCATCTTCATCTCCGCCCATGTACTGCAGCGTTGAATGAACAATTAGGCCCCATTTGTGGAGATAGCACAGATGATGACCTCCTATTATTGACCCCTGAGCCTGGCCCGTTCTCTTCTCTCACTCCAAACTTGACCCCAAACCTACACCCATCCATGTCTGTTATGCAGCCTCATATGCTGCAGGAGGCCTCAATGCCTCCTGCTATTCACTGGGGCGTAGACGTCTCACATGAGGAAAAGCAAGATGCCTTACCCAGCAGTCTACCACCTGAAATAGGTATAAATGCTTGACTGGGCATGTCTTCAATGCCCAGGACTCCCTTAGCGCTTGTTCTTACTCTCTAAAATCAATCTTAAACCCCACTTTAAATGTGCTTTAACACCCCGATCTATCAGTCTTGGGTTTCATAGGAATTATTCAGAAACTTTTTATGCTTACGGCTCTTTCAGATTCCTTCTCCACTTTAAAAACTCTCCAGGTGTTTCTGACCCTGTCCATGTAGAACTTGTACAAAGAATTTCTAAAAACTGTACTGTCCTCAGGGTTACTTTCTCTTTCCTCATCTTTTTATGCTCTTTTTGATTTTTATGCACTTTTGGAAGATTTTGTGGACTTCTTTTTCACATTTTAAACTTAAATTGACTCTGTTTTGCTTCTTGTTGCTGATGAACTAATATTGCTGTTAATATTTATGCTCTTATGTTTTGATTACGCAACCATGTTTCTTGAAGCTTCTCTGTGATTCTTTTTACTACACTTCTGCTACAATACACTACTGTAAAAAGATTTCTTCCTCCATATTTTTGTCTTGTTTTCCAGTACACATATCTAAATATTCTAAAACCAAGATGCGTTTATTTGAGAAGCAAAATGACATGAGATAGCAAGTCTTGTTTTTTGAAAAACCACACAAAATTAAGTGAGTTAAAAAAAAATCTGATATGGTAAAAAATGTGTTTTTTTCCTTTAAAGTAAGTTTGAAGCTTAAACTTGGTATTTTTCTCAGAAAACAAGACTTAGGGCCAGTTTTACTAACAGTTTACGTTAGTCAGGATTTACTAAAGACGTGCAGTGATGAATTAACGCTGAAAAGGCATGGACACAGTTACTTTTGCGCCTGACCTTATGGAATATGCATTTATAGGAGTTTCCCTTTCAGACGCAAAATTTATGGGAGGAGAGTATTGAAATGAATGACGCAACGTGATTTACTAACGTTTGCGGCATTATTTAATGCCCAAAAAAAGCATGTCTTAAATTAGGCGCTAATTTGCGCTGCTCTTGGTAGATTGCACTGGTCATTATGGAAATGATCTGGCTGTGTCTGTGTTCTTTAATATGCGCATTGTTAGTAAATCGCACTCGAATTTCCCCCTCCCATCAGCGCTTTTATGGAATTGCGCTCTAACGCTAATTTGCCCTTTTTAGTAAATCTGGCCCTAAGTTTTTTTTTTTTTAATTAACTTAATTTTTTAAATGAACTCAATAGGATATATTTTTCAGAACAAGACTTAATATCTTATGTTATTTGGCTTATAAAGTAAATGTTTCTTGATTAAAGAATGTTTAGATGTTTGTGCCGGAAAACAAGACGACAATATGGAGAAATTCGCTTCTTTGCAGTGTAAAAGCCAGATTGTCTTCATTTTTATTGTAGTAGGCAGGGATCTGTTGTCTGAGGCTTTAGACTCTGCGGGGGTGAAAGAAGAAGAGGGAGAGAGAGGTGACCTGGCCTTCCTGCAGGATCTGCTGAGTCCAGGGGCTGCGGGTGGCGCTAGTGAGTTCAGTAAGGCATGGCAGGACGCTTTCGGCTGTTTTGAGGCCCCTCCTGCTCCTGTTACTGCTCCTTCACCACAACCAGAATCAGCAAACACACCCACTGGCTTCCTGCCATCACAACTCCTGGACCATAGCCTCAGCGCCACAGGTTTGCACAGTTGTCTATTTGCCCTCTACTGGCTGGAGGAAAGAACAGCTTTGTTGTGCTGCTATTATTCAGTGCAGTCATTGGGATGTTCATATTCTTTGTCTTTCTGTTATTCAGGATGGGCAACTCCACCTATGTTTCAAGCCCCGCCCCTCCAGCCACCTTCCAGTGGAGGACAGCCTACCCAGAATAGTCCACACTCTTCTGCCAGTGGTGAGAGTTTTAGATGACATGTCAAAAATTAACAGATGGATACGGACAATCTCAGATGGTCTTTTGTTCTACTGTTTCGGTAGTGATTTGTCTCTGTGTGTCTTTTTAGCACCTAAAGGAAGCTCCAGGGACATGTCTGCCTGGTTTAACCTCTTTGCAGATCTGGACCCTCTGTCCAATCCAGACGCTATTGGACGCAGTGATCAGGAGTTCCTTAATGCCTGAGGTATGTTTTAGTGAGTTTGTATATATTTTTCTTTGACAAATAAGTCCCAGTTTTATATAAATGTACTATTTATTTTGGTGTTGATGATATTATATTTGGTTTTGATATATGTTCAGTGTTGATATTGTTAGAGGGATAGTTGACCCAAAAATGAAAATTACTCCATGATTTACTCACCCTCAAACCATCCGCAAGCTCCACACGGATCCGGTGCGTTCATAAAGGCCTCCTGGAGTGAATTGATGTGTTTTTGTAAGAAAAATATCCATATTTAAGACTCTATGAACCGTAAACTCTAGCTTCCGCTAACTGGTGCGCATACACGAGAGAGTGACGGTTCATTTTTGGGTCAACTATTCCTTTAACTAAAAGTATTACAATTATTTTTGTTATTTTAAATAAATCTGAGGTAAAATAATATTAGATGGGAAAAAAACTATTAACTATAACTTAAAATTGCACTTTGGCAACTAATTGAAATAACTTGAAATAAAGTTTAGATGAAAAACTAAAGTAAAAATAAATAAAATCTGGAAACAGACTAATAAAAATGTCAAAAGCACAAAACAGAATTACTAAAAGATATCCTAAAAATAAAAAAGCTAGTTCAAAATATTAATAAATATATACTAGTATATGAATAATAATGAAATTACATTAGATTTTGAAAAACTTTGAAACTTTGAAAAACACCACATGACATTTTATATATATATATATATATATATATATATATATATATATTTCAAAGTAAAATTTATTTTTTGCAATTATCTTGAACTATGAATTCACAACTATTAAATATTAATTCATTTTTGACAATATATTTCAATATTTTTTGTAATTATATTTAATATAATTGTGTAATTATATTTATGTTTTTTGTAATTATCTTGAACTGTTGAATTCATACATACACACATACATACATATACACACACACACACACACATATATATATCAAAGTAAAATGTATTTTTTGTAATTATCTTAAACTATTAATTCATATATATATATATATATATGGTAACACATGACATTTTTGGCTCTGTGTGTGTGTGTGTGTGTGTATATATATTATATATATATTATATATATATATATATATATATATATACATATCTTTTACATTTATTTTATTATAATTAATTTTTTTTTTTTTCACTAAAATGTATTTTCTGCATTTATCTTGAACTATTAATTCTTAAATTATTAATTCTTGGGAAGCTGTACCACATGACATTTTACACCCTGAAGTCATCTTGCCTTATTAGATAATTTGACCTTTTTATGACATTTTAAGTGGCTTACTAATATTAACATACTCACAAGGGGCTTCAGAAACTTGTTCTTCATATTTATGCATTTTGGTTGCAACTACAAGATTTTGATTTGGTAGAGATTTTTTTTTTCCCCAAATCATTTTGGAATTTTTGGTTATTTATATATTTATTTATTATTTATTATTATTATTATTATTATTACTAGTAGTAGTAGTAGTAGTAGTGGTAGTAATATTTATTCATTTCTTGGCTGATTTTTTTTCCCCCAAAAAATGAAGTGCTGCTTTTTTCTTCATAATGATATGAGGACAGTTGTAGTACACTGACATTTATTTGCATGCTCTTCAAAAAAATGTAAAAGGAATTTTAGTTCAAAAACGAAAAATATGCTGATCATAGAAGCATGTTCAAATCATTTTATGTATGAATTGAAATTGTTGATGTATTTTGAATTTGAGATCCATTCACATATCCACTCATACACCTCTCTATGTTGGAGATGTAAATATGGCTTTACTTGTAACAGGTAATCTTATATTGCAAAGTGGAGATTGTGCATGTCATAACAGCCTTTTACCCCTCTCAGTGAAGGATGGTATGGAGCTGTATCGCATCCCAAATATCCTTTGATGGAAAGGAGTGCATATCCCAAGCCTTTATTTGGAGCTGGATCACTACCTCTCCTGAAACCATTCAACCTGAGCCAAGGAAGCATCCAGAAATCTCTATCCATATCCAACAGGTTTCTGAGATATTGGAATGTATCTCTTTTCTCTTCCCTTTCATTGTGTGTGTGAATTTACTGTAAGTTCATTAGGACATCAAAGGGTGAAACGTTGAAGACTTCATCTCTATATCACTATAGTGCTGTTACCTGAGAGTAAAGTATCTGTTACTTTATGAAGTGCACATGTTTAAAGGGACATGTATGTGGGGGGCTGTTTTGCCTAGGACTAAAAAAAGAAATTAACCTGCGTAAGTGTGTGTATATCTGTTTGCTTTGTACAACAAGGGAATTTTAATGTCCAGAAACAGGGTTACAGATTTATAACATCTATTATAGATTATAGACTGTATTTTTAATCAAGACCGATACCCGAAGTGTGTGAAGTTGAGCATAAATCACAAGAAAAATTATTTTTGGAGTCTCTTTGACTGGATTAGTTTAACCCTAAATGATAAATGAAATTATTTATTAATATAATAAAAAAGTGTTACTGTAAACTACATATGCAAGTCGTGTGCTGTGCCATTAGTTTGATGGGAATGAGAAGGTCACAGTTTAATGGAGCTAATCACAGGTGATGCATTCTTGTTTTCATGCTGAAACACTCTCACTCAGAGAAATAACGTCTCCCAAATGTTCTTCACTGTGATGCAAAACACTGGAATGTGTTTGTGAACATGTTTTTGTATGTGATTTTATTTCGCATATGTCACCTTTAGCACAGATTTATGTAAATATCCTACTCTAGAAACCATTACACGTTTCATTTTGTCCCAGCTGATCATGTTTAGTCTCAGCAGGAGTGACACTGGCCAGTTGGTTTTCTGTTGCATTGAAGAAATCAAGTTATCTCTCGCACTAACCTGTCTCCGAATCCAATCTTGGATTGTTCTAGAATGTATGTTGTCTGTTTTAAGCATAGACATGTTTGTTGATCTGAATAGCTTTGTCTGTACATTTTGCACAGGATCTCACTCCATATTTAATAAAGCATGTTTTTTTTTGTCTTTGAGTGGTTTAACATTTTGAAGTGTCACTTTGTGTTTGGAACTATATGTTGAGAAGTATCACTTTTTTTTCTAAGAAAAAGAATGTACACCATTCGCAGCTGCTTTCATCTGTTTATTTTATGCAACTTTGCCTTTTTGTTTCAGTTAAATAATGTACAATTTCATCGAAGGAAACTGGAATGAGAGATCTTGCATCTGAGAGCAAATAAATTTGAGTAGAATTCTGTTTCTGATTGTTATTTGTCAATATAATCAATATAAACTCCAATTTTATCCTGTCAAGAAACCAGAGTTACACCCATCTTGAAATTCATTCACAGAAAGAAAAAAATCTTTTAACAACTAAAACAAATTCAATAACAGGCACCTGTCTAATTTACACACATTTCAATTCAGTATTAAGGCATTTACACACATTTTGTTCAGGATTGCCTGTTTTCTTTCAGCTTTTTTTTTTCTTTTTCCAAGAAAGGAAGCTTTACGGTGTGATTAATGGTGTATTTCACAGTATAAAGATGCTACAGTTCAAATCAGTTCACTATTAGCTAAAGCCATGCCTCCCTCTTTTAAATTTTTTTGCATCTCTTTTCTCTTCATGACAAGTCTTTCATACCCAGTGTGCTCTGATAGTCTGATCCATTTTCCTTCACTCGATTGAAATTACAGTAATGACACCTTTCAGTTGAACTAATCTTGAAATTTAGCAACAGAACTGATAAGTGCATCATAATCATAATACTGTCCGGTACATTTGATCGATGTGTCCTCCTAATGCGTGTCTAGGCTGTTCGTGTACCATCAAAACTTCCTCTCACCAGCAAATCACATTAAGCACATACAGGTTACATATATGGAGAAGGGCTCTATACATTTAAGGGGCAAGACTGGATGTAGGGTTAGACGATGACAGAAAAAGGACTGTATGCAAATAGGGTCCTACGAATGGGTGGTGGGAGTCAGGCACATTTGTTAGTCCTCCTCAAATCTGCTACAACATTTCTGGTTGTTCTTCCAGCACTATTCAAACTGCATGTAAATTATAAGCAAGCAAAACTGTGACCTAAAACCTCCATTTCCCTAGTAAATCAAATCACATTTACACTACAGGTCAAACGTTTAGAAAAATTACGATTTTATCTTATACTCACCAAAACTGGATTTATTTGATTAAAATACAGTAGAAACTGTAATATTTAATATTACTAAAGAACTGTTTTCTATGTTAATATATTTTAAAATTTCATTTATTCCTGTGATGCAAAGCTGAATTTTCAGCAGTCATTACTCCAGTCTTCAGTGTCACATGATCCTTCAGAAGTATTATTGGTACTCTATTAATAATGGTTCATTATTTTTTTTATCTTATTATTACCAATGATGAAATTATAATTTTTTTTTTTCAGGATTCTTTGATGTCTAGAAAATTCAAAAGACATCATTTATATGAAACAGAAATGTTGTGTAACATTACTGTCACTTTTGATCAATTTAATGCATCCTTGCTGAATAAAATAATTCATTTATTAATATTAGAATGATTTCTGAAGGATCATGTGACTGGAGTAATGATGCTGAAAATTCAGCTTTGCCATCACAAGAAAAAAATCGCACTTAGAAAACATTTTAAAATATAATATTTCACAATATTACTGTTTTTACTTTATTTTTAATCAAATAAAAGCAGCCTTGGTGAGCTTAAGAGACGTCTTTCAGAAAACATAAAAAAAATCTTAATGATTCCAAACTTTTGTGTAGGTTAAAGGATGCAGCTATACATAAAGGCTTCATGGTAAAATGCAATAAATAGCTGAGAAAGTAAAAAGCAGTGCAATACTAAAAATGTTTCATCTATATACATAGACCATCTTGAAAACCTCCTTTCAATCCTCCTTTTACACATAATACCATTACCCTTACATAAAACAACAACAAAAAAAAAACTCATGTTCAAATTTCAGACTGATATCTCTCTGAGTTGTTCTGAACTGGTTCTTAAATAAAACCCTAACAAAGCTCTGACTCTATCAGACGATTCAGGAGTGTGGGAAAAATGGCATCACTGTTCATCAGCTGAGGTCCCTCTGTTCTGTTTTAACCTTCTGGCTCCTCAAGATGTCGTGGGAGACATGGTGACTGACGTCCACGGGACAAGACGGGACCCATGGAGGGGGACAGGCTCCTCACTGTGACCCCACCCAGAGGCACCAAGGAGGGGGAGATGCTGCGGTATCCCACCCCGCTACGGAAGTTCAGCTCCTGGGTGGGCAGCAGAGGCTTCAAGATGCTCACCAGGCAGAAAGCAGAGCCACTTTTGGGAATGAAGTTCACCTTGTTTCTGTCTGGGCAGAGATATGGAGGAATCTCTTGGAGAGGTCTTGGCCTGGAACAGAAGATGAAAAGTTTATGGCTCTTTCATGAAAATGTATCATTTATACTGATAAGAATATGATTTCAAGTCTGGGTATTTTCAAATGGGTGTACCATCACTTTTTTTTAAAGTCCAAGGTCCCACCTGAGCAGTAATTTTATAATTTAAAAAAAATGTTTTACACAAATTACAATATTGATTGTATTCGTCAATCTCAAATATTCAATTCTGTTACCAAAGTTATTTTGTATGGAAGCCCATTTCCGCCACATAAGAAAAAAAAATCATGCTTTGATAACTCATAATTATGACATATTAAGTCAAGAATATGAGATAAAAAGACAAAATGTGACCCTGGAGCACAAAACCAGTCGTAAGTCACAGGTATATTTGTAGCAATAGCCAACAACACATTGTATGGGTCAAAATTATCGATTTTTCTTTTATGCCAAAAATCTTAAAAATTTTTGATTAGTAATATGCACTGCTAAGAACTTCATTTGGACAACTTTAAAGGCGATTTTCTCAGTGTTTTGATTTTTTTGCACCCTCAGTGTTGCGATTGATCAGACGAGGTTGGATCCATTTGCAGCTTTATTAGAATAAACAAACAGGCAGAGTCGAATACCAGCAAACTGGGCAATGGAGGCAAGGCAGAAGCAGAGTCGAGAATCAGGCAAAGGGGTCGAGGCAGGCGGCAAGATACAGAGTCCAGTAAACAATCCGGGTCGGGGCAGGCAGAGAGCAATCAGAAACGATAACCAGTCCAAAGTCAAGAGGTAAAGTAAACACAGGTAATGATAAACGCTCAGTGATGGCCAGGGCAAATCAAGACTTCGCAGAGATGTTGCGTGTGTGTGGCTTATATGTGTGTGTGTAAATGAGGTGCAGTTGTGGTGTGCAATCAGTCCCAGGTAAGAGGCATGATGGGAATTTGAGTTCAACAAGAGTGTCAATATTCGGGAGACGGATCCCTCTGGTGGTGCGGAGGAGGCGGTACAGGAGCCTCCTCTGTAACACTCAGATTACAGATTTTCAAATATAGTTGTATCTCGGCCAAATATTGTCCTATCCTAACAAACCATACATCAATGGAAAGCTTATTATACTCAATTTCAAAAAATGACCCTTATGACTGGTTTAGTGGTCCAGGGTTGCAAATTATGACAAAATTTAAAACTGAGATAAAAATTAAATTAATGACAGAAAGTTTAAACTTTTTACGTCATAATTTAGACTTTTTGTGCCATAACTGACTATGACTATGACTAAGACTTTTTGTCATAATTCATTTTATCTCATAATTCTATCTTATTTTGACTTTTATCTCATATTTATGATGTAGTATCTTATAATTTTGACTTTTAATGTCATAATTGTGATTTACCAAAGCAAGGCGAAGATGGGCTTCCATAATGTTTGTATTTAATAAAAAAATATTTGTATTTAATTTATGGAAAATTTTATCAAACTACAAACATTTGATTCCAAAGTAGCTAGACCATAATTACTGTAATTATAGTATAATTTAGGCTGAATCTATAACACCATTACCTAATTTTCTAAAATATAATTTATTTCTAAATTCATTTTATTTGAATTGATTGCATATCTTCTGTTTATGTATTTACTTATTTATTTTTTGAAAATAACAAAATCACACATTTTTTAATAGTATTCAAAATAAATTTTGATAATTGGGTTGAAAACAAACAAACATTATGTAAAATATATACAAAATATAATAGCTCACAATATTTTGGACAAGTTACATTTTCTGAAAGTATAGCACCACCTTCAACTGACTCTGTGTTGAAAATGTAGAAACAATGATTTAATTTTAGACTTTCATTATTCATGGGTAAAAGACCTTACACCAACAGACAGACAAAATGTCTATAAAGCGGTTACTCACTGGTTTTCTTCAAAAGCTTTAACTCTCTCGCAGCCCTCCGGAGGCTCACGTTTGAACATATAGCTGTTGTTGGGCTTTGGAGAGGAAGCATATTTGGGCAAAGGAGACCAAGGTCCCAGATCTAAGACAGGAAGAAGGATTATTTAGGATTCCAATAGTTTGATTTTAGGATATTATGTGATGATGATGATGATGATGAGCGTGCCTCTGACCTCTTTCTTTGCTCTCGTTGAGCGTGTCATCGAGCGGGCTGTTTCCGACCGTGTCGTTGAGGATGCTGAGGTACGAGGGTGAGACAGAGTCAGCCCGGCTGCTGCTGTTGCTACGGTTACTGCCGAGCCCGCCGTTGGAGGGCGTCTGTGTGTCAATACTGCGTGTGCTGCTGCTGCGCTGGGGGAGGGGTGGAGGCGCCCGGTGCCCATCAGGAACGTCCTGTGGCTAAAACACATATGCACATTTGCTTAATTAGGATGCGTATGACAAAAGCAATTCTTGTTAACATCATATTAGTATTGATTATGGACTGATAAGCTTTGTTATAGTCCATTCACCTCTTTCCTAATGAGGATACTGCGTTTTAAATGGGAGGCTCTTCCGGTCGCACTACAAATAATCCTTATCCGTCAGTTTGACTGAATGAGCTGAAAATTTTCCTTTAGACGTCAGGAAAATATTTGAATGCTTGTCTTTTTAATGTGACATGTTAGAACAAAAATGTCCATAGCAAGAGCTCTTTTCAGTCTGCTGTATTCTTTTCCTCAGGACTATTTTCTATTTATTTCCTTTGTATTACGCTGTTACAATATGGAAAAAAACAACATATACTGCAGATTTGCGGTCTGCTGTCCTTGATTAGATTTATGATATATCTCATGATTAATTCACTGGAATGCACAAAACAATCTCTTGTTTTCCTCCCCAAACCCTTACATTTCTTTTCAGTTTTGTTTTCACACGAATGCTTTAAAACTCAATTTTCTCCTCTTTCCAGTTCTATTCTCTATTAACACTGGAATCAGAGGCGTCATGCCAATTCAAAGTGAGGGGGCACGTGCCCCCTCAGATTTCTGAGCCAAGTGGATTTTGAATGCAGCTTCCAAAAGACAAAAGAAAAAAAAAATAGCCAAATAATATTTTTTTATATTTGATACAATCACACCGGTGTGATTAGATCGTTCAGTGCGGCACAGCATCAGCTGCTAAATTCAAATCTGCGTTCGCTAGCTGGCGCTGAGCCAGAGACAGACGCGTTTGTACAGTGCTGCATTATAACCAATCACACACGATTCTGTTGAGCTTATGAATGCAATGTCCAATCAGAGGTGTTCAGATGAGTCATCGCTGAAACGCGGTTTTGTTCACTTGTTTGCTGACTGAATTATCTGGCTAATTCTCTCATCAGAAACAACAAGTGCAGATGTGCTTACGAATGTAATTTAAGATATCTCCCCCCCCCCCTCTCCGTGCCCCGTGCCCCCTCAAAAATCATGAGTGCATGACGCCCCTGACTGGAATGTTTTTAAAACGGGTTAATATAAAATTTATTGTCTGTCAAAATGACAGAAATCACTTCGAAATATTATCACTCAATATTCCACTTAACGAACATTTTTGATTAAGGCAACATATACTATATAATACTAATTTGTTAATGCTTTTACATTTTTAAATTCCCTTTTAATGTTCAGTAGTTGAAGGGTGAGCAGAATAATGTCACCTCGATATGAATAACTAATAAAAATCAACTAAATTACAATTGCAGCAAGTACATATGCAGAAAAGACATTCTTTGTGCTCCAAATGAGCCTAAAAATGCAAGAAATTTTGAGACAGTAAAGCTCAATTTCCAAAAGCACAAATATACAAAATATTAAATAGAATTAAGAAGTGTTAAAACTATTTGTTAAATACGGTTTTATTTATCATATGTTCTCACAATACCTCTATTGTGTTTTTGTAAAGTCATAATTTTGTTATAGTAGTGTTTTGATATATTTGCTATTTGCAGTCGTTACTATTTACTATTTTTCATAATATGAGTTTTGGTGAACTGTATTAAAACCATTTTGACCCACAAGTATCATAATTATTAACTATAATAATAGTATATGGAACCCATCCCCAATAAAACAACAAAAATTTATACAAAAATAGACATTCTTGGAAATGTCTCTTGTTTCTTACTCTATAGTTACTGAAAAAAGGGTCCCACTTCATGGCCTACTATGTACTTACATCAACAAATAAGTACAATGTACTTATTGTGTTCATATCGTATTGCAAAACACATTTGCTGCTATTGAGGTTAGGGACAGGTTTGGCGGTATGGGTAGGTTTAAGGGTGGGTTAAGGTGTAAGGGATGGGTCAACAGTGTAATTATAAATGTAATGTACAGGAATGAATTACAGATGTAATTACAAGCAGGTATTTTTAAAAGTGTAAGTACAATGTAAAAACACGTATGTATACAATAAGTGCATTGTATCAAATGATTCATTTAAATGTACATAGAGGTTAAGGGCCACCTAATATAAAATGGGACCAAAAAAGTTGTTGAGATGCACTCACTACTATGATCTCATCTCGCTCCACAGTGTCCCGTATGATGATGCGTTCAATCTCCTGGTTGAGCCCCTCTATGCTGTTCCGAAATCTGGGAGGTGTGGACTTAGAGATGGGGATGGGAATCAGGATGGTTTTAGGCATCTGAGACTGAGAGTGAAAAACAGGAAAAGGTACAATGCTTCTTTAGAAATGTGTGTATGGGTCCACAAACATTCCCGCTGTAGGGGAAACCAGCCTTCTGTGTAATCCTGTTAGAACGACTCCCACACACACTGAGCCCACACATACACAATCTCTACAGTCTCTCCACTGCCAAAAATCAAACATTCTGCCAGGCTAAGCTCCATCATTATACACAAAACCACTGACTACAGAGAGCATTACCATTGAGAGCCCATTACTGCTGAGCTTGAGGGTGCTTATTTGGGGTATAGTGTGATGTAAGTGCTCTTTCTCAATATTTTCTTCATGCTCTCATGATCTTCTCCTTTTATGGTTTTGGATAGCCAAAATGTTGCCTTGTTTCCTGTGTGTCGCATTTCTCAGAAATGAGTATGAGTTCTCTTGGTTTTTGAGATGTATTGACAAAATCTCTCCTGTTTTCAAAACACAAAGGAATAGTCCAGGTTTGGTACAAATTAAGATCAATCTATGAGGATGGTGGCATACAAAAACTAGTTTCCACTGCTTTGTTTCTTCTTTAAAAAAAAGCAAAAATCTGGATTACAGTGAAGCACATGGAAGTGAATGGAGCCTCTGAAAACGCTGAAATACTTGCTTCTATTATTTAGTAGAATAGCCACAAGATGTGCATGTTTATATGAATGTCAAATGCTTTTTCATTCCACTGCACTGCTTTTCCATTGTTTTTCTATGTAAACATGCACAAAATAGACGCGTTTGACCGTTGCACTCGTGTCTTGTTTATTTTGCAGCATCTTGTGCATGACACGGTGTTCTCAAAACGCCATCTCAAGTTAAAATAAGTTACACTTAAAAAATCGTGTTTGCGTTTTTTTTTTACCATTCATTGCCTGCATCTTGTGTTTCTCAAAGCAAAAACTAAATCTGTGTAAATGGCCCCTTACATGATTTTAATGTGGAAAAATTGCTCACTAACCTTTTGTATGGTTTTTTATCTTATGAAAACATAATGCCTAAAACATTCAACACTAAAAGGGCTGAAAAAACTGTTTTACCGCTCAAATAATACACTAGCTCTAACAGAAGAATTAATGCGGAGTCACATTAGTTAAATTTCATTGAAAATTCGCTGGCAAAAAGGACCATTGTCCACTTTTAATAGTGTAGTGATGCACAATACACATTTCTGTGTATATCTGTTGGTCAATGCAGCAAATTTGTGTGAAAAGGCTGAACATGACACGAAATCTGTGTGAGGAAATGTTGCAACCTTATGTGGAATTTTCAATTATGCGGATTCCTGTTTACATGACAGGATGACAAAATTTCCTTTTCTAGTGTTAAGCAATTGTAAGTACCTCACCATGACCTTGACTCTCAAGCCTAAATTATTTTTGTGGTCCTCAACATTAGCCCACAAATGCCAATGATTGAGTTTAACTTGTACTAAACCTGGAATATTCCTTCAAGTAAACAAAAAATGCAATGTCTTCTACTGAGGGAGCTCATTTGCATGCTAGGTTGGCTGTATACTGCTGAGGTGTCATGTATAATTAATTGCACAAATGTTATAAAAATGCACACGCATAGAAATACAATGTGTTGACTTATTCATCCAAAGGCTGTGCTGGTGAAGGCAGGCTGCACGGGGACACTTTGTAATCTACTCTAAAACCAGCCAGTGTCCTTCGGGACAGTCCTGTCCCCCAGTCTCCGAGGGGCCAGAGAAACCTCAAAATTGGAACAGATATGCAGGAAAGTAGGGCGCTATTAAATTCTCCAGACGTTTGGCCTACTTCAATTCTGCTGCGTGTACTAGTCCAAGCTATGGAGGTATTCTTAATGATGTACAAGAGCACTCCGTTATTCACACACAAGCACAAATGGTGGCTGCTGGGATGCGATGATGCCCACCTGTGACTGGATGATGGCATGGTTGCCATTAAAGGGGGATTTGCGGTCTTTGTCCCGGCGATGACGGCTGCTGCGTTTGCTCCGCTGGAGCTGTTGTCGCAATTTTGCGATCTAAAAGAAGTCAAAACAGAGATGATGAATAGCATAAAACATAAAAAAGAGGAGGATGGATCAGCACATGTTATAATAGCTCTAGATGTCTCACTTCTTTCAGCTGGTCAGTGCTGCCACAGGAAGCCGATCTCTTATGAGAGCCTCTCCTCCGCTCATCTACCCAGGCCCTAGGGGTCTGACAAAGACCAAAACAACAGAGAACGACTGAAGAATAGAGACTGGACCAAACAATTCAAGCATTGACTGATTCATTCATAAATCAGCTCAAGACAAGGGAAAATTATTCAGTCTTTTTTTTCCACAGAAAGCTATCGAGAACATTTGATTCATATGCTTCTTCTTCTTTTTTTTGTTTATTTTTAAAAATTTTCTGGCATAACCACAGTAACTATAAACTGTCATTGTTTTTGCATTTTTGCATACTAAGAAAAATTACGAAACAAACTTTTTGCACCCTATAACGCAGAAAAATATACCAGGGTGCTTGTGTGAAAAACATTACGCATGTGTGTGTGCAAATGTATATAAATTAATAATTTTTATATAATATAAAATAAATAATTTTTTCATCATGTATTTTGTATAGTATTATATATTTAATTATAATTTAAAATGATATATACATATATATATATATATATATATATATGTGTGTATGTATATGTTTTCTCTCTCTCTTTCTCTCTCTCTCTCTCTCTTTATGGTATAATTTTGATCATTTAGTGTATGTATGTGTTATATAAATATATTTAAATGGCGTAAATGTCTCACCTGGGTGGCCTTGTCCCTCATTTAGAGGGTGTGGTGGGTGGAGCTCCCGTGCCGCTGCCAGGTCCTTGATAGGCCAGAACTTACAGGTGAGTTGAAGGGAGGAGGATCCCTTAGTGTTTCAGCTGGAGGAAGGGCTTTTGAAATGAGGAGTGACTAATGTAAAAAGAGAGGAAAAAGAAGGATATATTATATATAGACCCATAGACATTTGATATATATTATCAATCAAAATTTGAAAGTTAGATTGTCATTTTTCCACAGCAAAAACTGCTGACCAGCTGACCCAGCATCAGTTACTTTCAAAAAGTAATTAATTACAGTTACTAATTACATCATCAATATTGTATTTAAATTACTTTACTAATTACTCTGTCTGAAAAGTAATTTAGTTACTCAGTAAGTAACTTAATTATTCAAATCGCTAATTAGGCTACATCTTTAAATAATACCTATAAACCTTAAAGCACAGACAATAGAAATTAAACTCTATTCTTTCTTAGCTGTTTAGCTTTAAAACAACTGTAATACTTAAACATTTTTATAAAAAATGTAACCTTCTTTAAATAGAAATACTCTACAAAATATCTGAATAACAAAAAAGCTTAAGAAAAGTTAAACAATACATTTCAGTTTGGCAAGATGTTCAGGAAAAGCCCAACTAGTAAAATCCGTACAGGTTTATGTAAAAATAACACGTTAACTAATGTAGGTAAGAATAAATTACAGAAATGATCTTCTCCACTGAATAAAGCAGTGTCAGATCGCGCTGTTCTTCTGAGGTAAATTCCAGCTTATTCCTCTTTCAAAAACGATGAAAATTAGATGAATCTTGATAATTTTTTAATCTATTTTTTTGTATCTAGGTGAGGGCATGTGCGCACAGGTGACTGCATATAATGAGCTCAGATACGGGAAAGACTGTACCTCAGTTTCATACGGATTACATAATCAGATAATATTAGTTTTCGATTTGAATTCGTTCATTTAAAAGTAAGCTTTCGGATACAGGAAAGACTGTAGCTCGCTTTCATATGGATTACATAATCAGGAATATTCATTTTCAATTTGAATTTGTTCATTTAAAAGTAGACACTTCAAGCTTTCAGATATGGGAAAGACTGTACCTCGCTTTAGTTTCATACGGATTCCATAATCAGATAATATTCGTTTTCGATTTGAATTCGTTCATTTAAAAGTAGACACTTCAAGCTTTCTATAGACATATTTCTCATGTCTCTGTGTCAAATATTCGCTGAGTTTGTGATGCGTAGAATGTTGCTCAGGAGACCTAGACGGCAGAAAGCGCACCCTGTTTGTTTTGTTTATTTTAGAAAAGCACAATGCTTTGTTGTTATTGTTAGTGTACACAAATAAAAGTAGGCCCTTTTTAGATTCGATTGATTTTAGTCTTATCTGTATCTGAGTATTTAAGGTTTCTCTGTGAATCAGGAAAAACTGAAAGTGAACGCGCCGGCACACAGAGGGTTAAAGACTCTGCATTCAATTTTATCTTTAAACTGTAAATTTAGATTTCAAATTCAATATTGATTTTAGAGCTGTTGAAATTATTTACAGCATGTAACGCAAGTACTTTATAAGTAACTGTAATTAAATGACCTAAAAATGAGCAGTAATCCCTTACTTTACTTTTTCGGTGGATAAGTAATTTAATTACAGTAATGCGTTATACCCAACACTGCTCAGCATTTACCCTCCTCTCCTGCAGTAAAACAATCATTATCTTTTGGCCTCTATCCATAATCTCTTAATCCATGTGTGGCTCCATTTTGTTTTAACTTTTGTGCTACATTCTCCACAATCTTTTTACTCTTTACTACGCTCTGCCTCTTTTTCTCCCTTTGTCTGTTCCTTCCATGTATAAACAAACAAAAACATAAGATTACTGAGGTCACTGTGAAATTCAGTCCATCTGTATCCTAGTTTGACATTCTGTAAAATGGATTTTTATGCATTAATGTAAAAAATTACAATAGAGCCTAGTCACCTGAAGGCTGAGTGATTGTAATGATTGTTGTTGAAAACGTAATGTTGTTTACCCACATAGTGCCCCCTAAAGCCTGTTTTCAGCCAATGTGTTTGCCATGGCAACCAATTTAGATAAAGTGCAATGTTAATGCAATTCAGAACACGCTGCAAGACCAGTTTAATGTATTAATGTATTAATAAAATAAAATCTTTTGTGAAATGATTCATCATTAAAATAAAATATCCAAAACGTTCTATGCATAGCCTATAACATAAAATCTACTGCATCAATGAAACAAACAATTTAACGCGGACGTGTCAAAACTCTAATTATGCGTTTATGATTGCTTTTGCCGATGGATTAAATGATTGCAACAGACGCAGAGTCGCATCAGTGTGCAATCTGCAGCACCGCACCCCGCGCTCAGGAATAACGAAAACAAGACCATATGCACCTCGGTTTGTGCCAACGCTATATAGATTACACTGGTCACATTATTCATAATCTACAACAGTTCCAGGAAAAACAATAACAATATCCACAATAGAACAATAATATGCAATGCACTGATAAATAAGCGCATGGTGTACGCACCTTTGACTGATGAGACAATAACGTTCATGGTCCTTTGCGATAACAAGAAAAACAAAATCCAGCGTTTAGAAGGTCGTTGAAAAACAGGTTGGTTGTTGGTGGTGGAGGGCGGCCGGTGTTGCTGGGTCAGAGAAACAGAATGAGGATGCGCAGTGCCGTTGCTATGGGCGTTGCTGCGCTGCTGGTGGTCGATGGCTTGTCGCTGTGTAAAGGTGATGCTGAAGCTGTGCTGTAATATCGAAGAGACTGAATTTATGAATTGGTCCTGATCCGCTGAAGGATAAAAGACTCAAAATTCTCAGGTTTATGCGGTTGGAGACATGTCTTTTGGGGAGGGGCGGTAAGGGTCCCCCTCAGAGGACAGCTGGCGTTGAGGCGCGCGCTCCCTCAGTCTCAGTGGTTCCGCGCTCGTGCCCGCGCACACCAGACTACGTTACTGTTGCTGAGGCGCGTGGTGCTGTTTTTCCTCCATGATGCTGATGTGCTGCTCCACGACCAGAGATGGGCGCTCTCACGCTATAAAAATATCAAAAGTCACAGGTACTGTACACAATGTATGTATTCTTATGTATAATTAAATAGTTGTTAGAATCGATACATTGTTTCAAATGTACACCTTTGCTCGCACGTTAGAACAGAAAATAGCAGCATACTAGCCTATTATTCTTTTGAAACATGCACACGAGCTATATATATGCGAGTATATAAATATGTAAATACTTTTGCTGTTCAACTGAGAACAGTAATCTAATATTTTAAATTTTAATATTATTATAAGAAAAAAATTATAACAATTAATTTAACATTCATATAATATTTTAATATTATAAATATAATTTTATAAAGTAATGTATATATATATATATATATAATATCTTTTATATATTATTATTATAATAGTTATATATAGTTTCATATATATATATATATATATATAAACAAACATGATAAGATATTTGTAAATTATACTACACTAAATTATACTATGTAAATTGGTTGTCCAGGTAATTTTAAAACTAGATTTTTTTTTAATTACAGCTTTCCTCTAAGGAGAAGTGTTTATTTATCAGCCTTTATATTTGCCTTCAGTGTCTTCATGTGGTGTCATTCTCTGAGTCTTCCGCATGAGGGCGCTTCACCTCTTTTCTCTTATAAATCGGCCCCCACATCGAACAATCGGATCCCGGAGACAATCTGAAGACGAGGCGTTTCCAGTCGCTGTCTGGTCTTCTGTTGCTTTTCCGCTTGTTTGGAGTACGGACGAAAAACGCAAAACGTGCAGTTTCCCAGCTCGGTGAATCACTGAAACAGAGAAAATTCCTGAAACGAAGATCAAAAGATAACGAACGCGAGGAATATGACGACAAATGGACATTTTAATAGTCGGGAGTCACGAAACGGATGTTACCCTGTACCAGAAACTGTGTGTTACCATCGAGGAGACTTGCGGTCTCGGGATGTCCCATATAACTGCGCTAAACTCTGATTAGGCAAATGTATGGGGCGCCTGCTTTGGAACAAAGGGCAAAACAAAGTTTGATGTGATTTGTTAATTTGGTTTGTTGCAACAGACACAGACTCTCAGTAGACAGATTTCACAGTCATCAGCTGGCTACATTTGATGCTTCCTGCTGGAGGAAAAAAAGGCAATGAAGGTTAATTCAAGACATTTAAGACCGTTTTATACGTTTTCATTGCCATTCTAAAATGAAGAGTAACTTGCTTTGATGCTGTTTTGAAAAAAATGTATGATGCTGGACTCTCCAAAGCACACATATTCTTGCCTGACTGCAGTCTGAAGCCTAGACAGCTATACAAGTAACTGAGAATAAATAAGAATATATTGTCTTTGAAGAGGAGGAGAAAAAAAAAAACATGGCAGTTGAAGGCCGAATAACAATTCTTCACATTGGACTGATTGCCATGGTGGTTCTTCTGGGTCCTGTAGCTGGTAAGTAATAGTTAACCGATAGTAGCAATAGAAAGAATGGCAGTAAATATCATAGAATTACAGTAAAATTGCTGTTCCACACCCTAGTTTCCAAATCCTCTCAAAGTACAGGTGTAATTAATTGTACACTGAGTGTGTGTTTGCATCCTGCCAGTTTTGTGGTGAATTTACTGCCACCCACATCCATCAGGAACTCTTCATTTCCTGAGTGTGTGTGTGTGTGTGTGTGTGTATTTGTGGATGAGTAACAAAGCATGTAGGTGTGTCTGAGTCAAGACACGCACTTTTTGTCGTTGTCTGTGTGGATGTGTATATATAAACAATTGTGCCTTTGTATCTGTGTTTATATGGCCATTTAAATATGTATCTCTCTTTTATGTATGTATGTGTGTGTGTGTGTGTGTGTGTGTGTGTGTGTGTCCGCGCTCTCTCTGGCACTAGCTCCTGAGCTGCAGTAGAGCTACTGAGCATCACACAGATAAGATAAGAGCTGACCCTGCTCATGGTTCATGTGGGGAGAATAAAGGCTAAACACTGATTAGCTGTTAAGACAAGCATGAAACTTAATTTCTCATCTTGCGGTTTGATGCTTAAATGGGCACATTATGGCTTGCAGATTGGCCTTCTCCACAGCTAACCCTGCAGTCTGACCATCCGGGCTGGAACCAGAGCCAAATATCTGCTCGGACAGATATCTGAGGACAGTACACCACTCAAGAACGTTAAAAGCTTGCTTATGTCCACTTCAGATGCAAGCCAGCCTCTCAGATTTGTAGTTACTATGGTGCTATAAAAGTAGGGTTGTGATTCTGTTGTAAGTGTTTTTACAACCAATATGTGTTTTATTTTTGCTACAATGACACAATGATAGCTAAATGATCACTATACGTCAACAATAAAACAATAAGCATTATGCATAGAGCTGTTATCATTAACTAAAACTATTAAAGAATGTTTTCGGTCGGCTATAGCACTGTTGCACTTCAGGTGTCCCGAGTTTGAATCCCGGCTTGTGGACCTCTCCTGATCCTGTTCCCCCTCTCTCTCTGCCACTTTGCTTCATGTCAACTACTGTCCTATCATAAAAAAGGCAAAAATTTGAAATTGAAATAATGCTGTGATTTAATATGTATGTGAAAAATGTAAGCTTAAATAAAAATGAGAAATGTTACCTTGGCAAGTAACTGAAAAAAATTAAAGTACTAAGATTACTAAACGTAAAATGAAAATAAAAAAATCTAAATTGAAATATATATATATAAAAACTAAAAAAAATATCGGAGGCACATAACAAAATCACTAAAACAAACTAAAATTAAAATGAAAACTGAACATATAAAAAGCTATTAATTTGAAATACAATTTAATATATAAGCAGGGTTGGGCGATATGGCCAAAAAATAACATATTTTTGTCCTATTAGTTGATATCAATAATTATCAGAGTAAATTTCACATCTTCATTTCTTTTTAGTTTAAAGACAGAATTTTGCTCTTAAGTGAAAGAAAACCATTAATTGTGGTTTTAAACTGCTCTTTATGTTCAGAATTTGAGTTCATCACACTTTTCCAGCCATTTTCCCTTAACAAAATAAATACCTTGTTTCTGCATGTTCTAATGAGTTATATTGTTTGCACAGTTTGCACAATTTGCAATGCAGACTGCAGTACTACATAATACTACATAGTACTACTTTTTTTGTCTCTTAGAAATGCACGTATGACAGTATAGCTTGAGTTGACAGTAGTAGTAGCTTGAGTTAGGATGCAGATGTAAATTCATGTTCATTATCAAAAAGATTAACATCTGTAAAAACTGTAACAACCTCATTTTTATATGGTCAAATTTAATTATTCTGACTGTTTTGAGTTTTATTCAAATTAACCATTAGTCTTCCATAGTAGCACGCATTTAGATCATGATAACCACAGTTAAATCCACACACCTCAATACCATGGTAAAAATGTAACTATATGGTTTCTAGGTATTTGTCTGAAAAACAGTAGTGTAGTGTAACATCTAGTGTAAATGTGCAAATTCTATAGCTTAATCACAAAAAATACTGTTATTATGTTCCTTTAATCCTGTAATGCACTTAATACATGTCTACATTAATAATATAACAAAATACAATATAAATATTTGACATTTACACAAGTAAATTCTGTAATTTCTGTAATGTTTAATGTAATTATAATGTAAAAAAAAATCATAAAAATTATGCATGTTACAGCATGTTAAAATAATAAATTAATTTACCTATGAAAACCATTGTTTCCTGTTGTGACCATGGCATTGGTGCTATTGGCTGCTATTCTGTAGAGAAGCCATTTATCAGTAGTCCCAAAATTAAAGAATTGATTAAGCGGAAAAGTGAAAAAATTGTTTGTCTGTCTCTGTTTTAAGGGTGTTTCCACACCTAATTTGCACTTCAACCAGTCTGAGACTATTCCACTGTTTCTCAACCAGAGAAGACTTAAAATGATTTAAAGAAGACTTAAAATAAGCCAAAACAAGCATTTAAATAAGCCTAAACAAGAGAAAAATCAAGATTTTTTTGTTTTTGTTTTAATTCACCCCCTCAGCAACTGCTTTTTCATTGAAGAATCAGGATTCCCACTGACTTGAAAAACTTGGATAGGCCTATATAAGGAAGAATAATTTTAAAAGTCTGAGTTCTATTCTAGTTATGCCAAGCTCTAAAATATTATATCAGGTAGAAATTGTGAGTAAAAATATATATTCACTTTAAAATCCTTATCCAGTTAAACCCTAAAAATTGAAAAAGTTATGTGGCCTTTGAATATTGTTGTGGAAAATTAGGGCTTATACTAAAAGTTGAGAACCACTGCTCTAAAAATGAACTGTATATTCAGGAATGCTTTGCGTTCAGAATGCACATCTTATTGCCAAAATGTGTGTGACCCCTGAAACAAAGTTACTGTGAAAACGCCCTCTGATTTTCCACTTCACCTCAGTATATCTAGTCAAGTTTCGTTTTGACCTGTAACATTTTTCCACCAAATCTATTTGTGTGTCAGTATGTGTGTGTGTGCAATTTCCTCTTCTTTCCTCTTCTTTTGTGTCTGACAGTAATTTTGTGTGCTTCCTAAAATAGTCATTGCATTCCATAGTGTGGGATTGTCTGAGTTTTTCATGTAGGTTTGTGAATGTGTGTGTTTTTAAATACCATACATTAGAAGTTATAAATCCCCAGAAGGTCAGCAAAAGTCACGTCGGCATAGAGAAGATTGTGTGACTCTGTGAGCCGAGAAGTGCTGAGACAGAGTCCTTTCAGTTGTGTAGTTCTGATTTGTTCTGTACTCTCTGTAGTATGTTGATAAGGGTGGTTTATCTGTGAAAATGCTTTGTTTACATACCAAGATTTAAAGGAATATTTCCCTCCAGAATGAACAATTTGTCATCATTTATATCATCTCATTCCAACTGCATGTTATTTTTATTTCGTTCTATGAAAAAAATAGAAGAATATAAATGTTTTGCATAGAAAAGTTGATCAGTCAAACAAATTCAGTCTTTTTGTATGTTAAGTGGACCCAGTAGTAAACCATGTGAAAAAAAAAACAGCTCCTTTTCTGGCCTTGAAATTGGACTCAGATCTCAAGATAAAGTGAACACGGAGAGCTTTGCTTTTTAGAACGCACAATATAGGCAAAAGGGGTTCGGTAAGCTTTAAAGTTTGTTTGGAGAATTCACACTATCAAAATTCATGTGATTTTCTTACTTTTCTTTTTGTTTGTGAAACAGGGAAATCGTCTGCAGAATATCAGAGTTTTGCATTGGAAAGTTGATGATTAGTCAAACAGATTATTGGCCTGTCTGTATGTTAAGCCAAAAGTGAACCTAGAGGAAAAAGAATAAAATTCGTTCTGTGCTAGGATTTGTAAGAGGACTCAGATATCAGACTCAAAATAAAGTGCGAAAACACAGAGTGCTCCATAAAAGGATTTTCTTCTGAAGCCATACTGTAACTTTGTATGAGGAACAAAGTGATAATAGGGCATTCAAAATTCTGTTTGATATTGCGAAGCCAATTATTTTCGAGGTGTGGCTGATAATTGAAAAATGGCAGATTAAATTCTATATATTTTGTCTAAATTAAAAATTAAAATCTAAAATTAATGTTAAATGTTATGAATGTAGGCATCACAATATTATAATATACAGTATGAAAAATAGATATTTATTTTGAGATTGCTGAAGATTACATCTACCAGTGTTACGTAATTTGCTGTTTTTAAAGATTAAGTGAGCGTTAGATGAAAAAAAGTCATTTATATGTAAAAATAAACATAGGCTCAGTGGAAAAATATGTTTCTACCTACATTTTTGCAAAAGCAAAACTACAAAAAATGTACTTGTACACAGCTGCAGTTTTCAGCTGAAATGAAAACTAGAGGCAGTAACACACCAAAAAGTTGTATTCCTTCTCACACAAGTATACAAATATAGACTTACTTTTGTGCAGTTCTATGTGCAGTTGCACAATATTATGGTATGCCACATTTACCATAGTACATGATTTGTAAACTAATACATTTTGATGTCTGCATCACATAAACAGCTCCATGTATGGCTTTTCTGTAGTAAATAAACTTGCTCGGTTTGCATTCAGATACAATTCTTGTGAAACATGAGTCATGATAAAAGAGCTCAAAGACTTGCAGAAGCACTCTAAAATGGCATGGTTGCTTCAGCAAATGCATTTTTATTTTTATCTCACATTTCCTTTTGCCTAACTAATGATTAGGTTTAGGTGGTGTAGGTGGTACATTTTTTCAAACGCGAACATTAACCTTTTAGTGCAACTCACTGGACATTTAATTTCTGAACTTGTGCGATTTGTTCAGCATCCTGTGTAAAAAACATTGGCACATTTACATTCATCTGTTTCAGGGAAAATTGAACACACTTTTAGTGCCACTCACTGGACATTTCACTTTGCGAAATGTGAGAGAAGCAACATAATATCATTTTGCAGAAATGCTTCCACTGCTAAATATTAATTAGCATGCATAATTGATTGTTTTACTAATTACTATAGTAAGTATGTGTAACAAGGACACAGTAAAATAAAGTATTACCCTTTTGGATTATAGCACAGGAGTTGCAAGGATGAATTTTATAGTGGCATTGAGTTTGAATTAGTAAATGTTGACAACATTTTCATTTTTGGGTGAACTATTGCTTTAGGTGCTAAAACATTTGCTCAGTTCCTGTTGTGGGAATTACGGAACAATGGTGAATGACTCTTATTCACCTCTGACTCACACTTTCTCTCTCACGCACACAAATGTTTCTAATCTTCTGAGTATTTTAGTGTACTCAAACGGTTAAGCAGAGCAGCTGGGTGAAAGTATGGCTGGATGGACAGATTGGAGGAAAGGCAAGGGAGGGTTTTTTGGCTGGAAGCATTAGATGTGAATCAGTATGTAGGTCGTGAGCACATTGCTGTGCTTTGTAGTGCTGTTAGAAGTGGAGAGTCATGAATTATCCACTTCACTGAGTTGGATTTTGTTTGCTGTTGTGCTGCTGAAGTGCTTCATAAACGGGATTGCAGGGGTATCATGTTGCCCGAGTTATAATTTAATAATATTTTTGCAGCTTTTTGATGAGGAGGCAGTAAAATGCTGGCATGGAGCTCAGCTACAGGACAGCAAAAGTTTAATTTGATGTGAAAATGAAAAAAATGTACAGCGTAGTATACACATTTTTTTTTCTCTGTCTTCTCCTTTCTTACTTTTTTCTGTATGCTGCAGCAAGTCCGTTTTTCTCTACTCACCCTGTCAGAAACAATCATCTTCGTGGATACACATACAGTATACACACGCTCTTCCTCTCCAGTGTGCTTGTCACTTGAATACAGAGAGGGATGAACAGCCCACGTTCATTATCCCGATATGTCAACCTGTGTCAGAGCTTTCTATTGGCTGACTGCTCATTAGGTTGATGTGTCAGCAAGTGTCAGAAACCACCATTGGCTGATTCTATGGTGGAAACTGAATTAAGTTTTTAGCTTCACAGAGTAGTGTGTATGTACATTATAAAGGATCCTGTGTACATCTGGACATTATTTTTAAAACATCAATATCTTAGGTTATATATATGTAAATGTATATGGTTAAATTATTTTTATTATTTTTTGCCCTCATTCATTTCTTTTTATTGCTAATTTTTATTTTTTAAAAATACAAATATTGCATGTAGTCATTCAACTGATATGAGGTTATGAAAACTACATGTACAGTAATTATGAAACATTTATTTAGATTTATTCAATTCAATTCAAGTTTATTTGTATAGCGCTTTTTACGATACAAATCGTCGCAAAGCAGCTTTACAGGAAAGTAAGTTTCCACAATATATTTTTATATTGTAGAAACTTAATATATTTAACTTGTGGCAAAATTTGGTAATTCTGTATGTAGTCTGAGGGTTGGCATCCTCTGAGGTCCTCTGAGGGGTTGGCATCATCTCTTCTCAGGTATTTGGTCATCTCAGATCATTTAAGGGTTGGATCCAGACTGACGAGATTTATGTATTTAGCCAATGCTTTTATCTGACATGACAACAGTAGGGAACCTAAGATTTCCGCGATGCGGAAAACGTGGACGGAATCCCAGAATCCAGTCAGGGAATGTACCACATAATGCGGAATGTCACAGAATTTGCCAAATTTTGGATAGATACATCAAAAGTAGTGAGTACACAAATCAAAGCGTGATATGGACTAGTGTCTGTGAATATTAAGCCGCAAAAATACTATTTAAATATGAATCCTGCATGTTCTGCGTCTCTGTGTGAGTGAATGGCGCAGAAGAAGCGGTTTCGTTTACTACACACATGCTCGCTGTGTTTTCAGTCTCTGCTGCCTCAATATGAGTACATGAACACATAAACATAATCTCTAGAACTGCTCTGAGAGTCACTTCATTAGCATTTTACCGTTTCTTTTGAGAAAAACTATTGCCATATCATATACAGTAAGAAACCTAAAGGTCTTAACAGCAACCCATCAAAATAATAGTTTGGTTAAACTTGAAGAAACCATGACAAAAATATTACTCATTGTAATGACAGTACTGCTGCTAATAATAAAATTATTTTTAAAACATTATTTTTAAAGGAATTTTTACTAGAATTTATTTAGCACAAAAATGTAAATACACAGCACAGTATTTCTTGAAAAAAAGGTAATAAATTATTTTTTGTTAAATAAAATCGAACAATTAGAGATGCTTTGGATAATTAATATTTAATGAAACCATTAAAATGGAATCCAGAATATTAATCGAAAACAGAATTTGGTAAAAATAAAACTGAATTTGAGAAAAAATGAAAACATATATATATAATACAACATATATATAAAACAAATATATATTAAATAATATAATATCTGTTTTAAAAACCCAGGGGACCCATAGGCCTGTTGTACTCTAAATATTAAAGTGACAGTAAATACATTGTTAATGACAAGTCACAACAGATTTCTATTTCAAATAAAATGCTGTTCTTTTGAACTTTCTGTTCATTAAAGAATCCTAAAAATGCATGATTTTTCACAAAAATATTAAGCAGCAAACCCGTTTTCAACAGCAATAATAAGAAATGTTTCTTCATAACCAAATTAGCATATTAGAATGATTTGTGGATGATCATCACAGAAATAAAATACATTTTAAAATATAATAAAATAGGAAGCATTTATTTTAAATTGTAATAATATTTTATATTGTTAATGTTTTACAATATTTTTGAACATGTAAATGCATAAGAGACTTCTTCTAAAAACATTAAAAAATCTTACTGACACCAAGGATTTGAACAACATACACTGCCATTCAAAAGTTTGGCATCAGTGAAGTTTTTAATGTTTTTTAATGGAGTCTCTTATGCTATTTATTTGATCAAAAATACAGAAAAAAACAGTAATATTATGAAATATAAAAAAATTAAAACATATTTCATAGGGCCTTAAAAATGTAATTTTTTTGTTAAATTTTTAATAAATTGCTATTTAATATTGCAAGTTTTATGATTTCAACTGATTAGATATGCTTTTGATGAATAAAATTTAATTTAACCATAAAACAGAGTCTAGAAAAAAAAAAACGGGGGGAAAAAAAACGGAATCCAGAAAAATTAAAACAGAAAAAAGAAAAAAATGGAATTTGGGAAAAAATAAATAAAACAGAATTTAGAAAAAAATAAAATTGATTTTTTTAGGGTAATAAAATAATAATACAATTAGAAAATAAAATAATTACAATAAAATAATAATACAATTAGAAACAGTTTTCTTTGGACCAAATACCACAGGATACTGTTGTTACACTGCAGAACATTTCAAGGATATTTTGATATTTTGTTTCCACCAGTTAGATTCCCATATGCTAGATGTCATTCTAAACCTGTGCACTCACAGAAAAAAGGTACAAAAGCTACTACTGTTGTACTCTTTCTATTTACCCCTAAAGGGTGCATATAAATACCTTAAAGGTACATATTAGTACCTAAAGTGTACAAACTGGTATTTAAATGGTACATATTTGTACCTTTTGAAAAGGTACCACCCTAGTGACAGCTTTTACCTTTTATTCTGAGAGTGTATGGCTTTCTTTTTACTGCAGAACAGAAAAGAAGAATGTTGGTAACCCAACAGTTTCTTATTGACTTCAACTGTAAATTTTATCCATATAATGGGAACCAAAACTGTTTGGTTGCCGACATTCTTCAAAATATCTTCTTTTATGTTCCACAGAAGAAAGAAAGTCATACAAGAACATGAGAGTGAGTAAAGGATGACAGAATCACTACACATTTTGTCAAAATTAAGTTATAAGCAAAACTTGGTTTCTTAAACTAAGCTTTCCTGTGACAAACAGGTTTCACTCCACTATGCTCAAATTCAACTAATAGAGAATATAAAAAAATATATATAAAATCAATCAAAAATATTTAAAAATGTATTCCAGCATTGTTGTTTTTATTTTATAGATATTATATATAAAAATATATATTTTATTATTTTATACATTTTATTTATTAGTCCATATTGTTCATTTTGAGAAGTATTTCACAGTTCATGATTTTAATGCAAGAGAATTCCCACATTTTATTTAAAACTGCCAAAAATTAAATAATAATAATAATAATAATAATAATAATATTATTATGTTTAAATTATATAGCGCCTTTCCCAGGCTCAAGGACACTCTCCAAGGTACACCAATACAACAAATACTCATTACAAAGAAACAGTTACAGTGGACATTGGACATTTGCCCAATTCAGTAACAAAATAATGCAGTTGCATTTAACACAGAAAATGTAGTAATGTCATAGAAATAGAAAACAAATGGGACAAATACACAATGCAGTTTAGTGATAGTGTTGATTAAACAAATATGTTTAAGCTTTGATTTAAATTCACTGAAAGAGGTGACTGTTCTGAGTGCCAGGGAAAGCGAATTCCAAAGTTTGGGTGCCGTGACAGAAAAAGATCTGCCGCCCATTGAAGATAGGCGGAACCTAGGCACACAAAGAAGTTCTGAACTAGAAGACTGGAGTGAGCAAGAAGGAATATAAGAAGAGAGTAAGTCGGAAAGATAGGAAGGAGCAAGACCTTTGTGTGCCTTAAAGATGAGCAGAAGAATTTTGTGTTGCACACGAATAGATACAGGCAACCAGTGAAGATTAAATTTAATAGGGGTGATGTGAGCAGATTTTTTTTGTGGAAGTTAACAGTCTGGCAGCAGAATTTTGAATGTACTGCAGACGAAATATGGAGTGAGCTGATAAGCCAGAGAAAAGAGCGTTACAATAATCAAGACAAGTGGTAATAAACGCATGCACTAATGATTCCGCATCTTTTCTACTGAGGAAAGGATTAAGTTGCGCAATTCTACGTAGCTGAAAAAAGCAGCTTTGGAGAGTTTGCTGATGTAGTCATCCAAGGTCAGAATGATACCTAAATTTCTAACAGTAGCTGATGGAAATATAGAAGTAGCGTCAAGAAACATCAGTTTTATTTTTTATTAGAGATGGGGGACCAATTATTAAGTTTTCTGTTTTACTTAGTTTAAACTAAGACAATTAGAGTGTAGCCAGTCCTTTAACTCACTGACACATGAAGATAAGGAGGCCATCGAATGGGTAGAATCTGGTTGACAAGCAGTATATATCTGGATGTCATCAGCATAACAGTGGTAGTTAAAACCATGGCGACAAATTATTTGGCCAAGCGGCTGAATGTAGAGAATGAATAGTAATGGTCCGAGAACTGAGCCCTGGGGAACACCCTGTTTGAGCGAGACAGTGGGAGATTTGGAATTGTGCAGTGAGATGTAGTATTGCCTATCTGTGAGATATGAGGAGAACCAGGATAATGCAGAACCTGAGATCCCAAACTCTGCTAGGCGAGAGAGTAATATCTTATGACAAACAGTATCGAAAGCAGTTTAAACAGACAACTCAATATTCGTGGACAAAATATGGCTGCTGACTTTCCGAACTTACAACTGCCGTGTGTTTGTAGTGTGAACATACATTAATAATACCTGAAAAATATGTATTTGTATATCCCTGAGAGTGTGCAAGTACACGTGTCTGCTGGCATAATGCAGCTGAGCTGTGACGTGTTTGTGTGTGTCTTTGCATCCACTCTGAGGGTTAGTGTGTGGGTTTAGTAGAATAGAGCCCCCTGGGTAACTGCTCAGTTGTGTTGCTATCAGAAAACATTCACATCCTCCTCCACAAGCAGACCATGGGCAAAGAAGAGAGTGGGAGGGGAGAGAGACATGCCTCTATGGACATCATAGCTAAGGATGACTTTGGACATAATCTCCCAAAGTTGAGCTCCCTTCTGAGATAAGCGTCATCTGCATTCCTCACTGATAGTGTCTTCAAACTGCAGCCCTTAAGAAAAAACAATTATCTTGCATCACCTGCATAAGTTTGCTTCTCACAAAGCTTGTCTGGCCAAGACATTGCATTCTCAAAACAACTGATGGCCACAGAAGAA
This sequence comes from Tor tambroides, assembly GCA_021397915.2. Lineage (NCBI taxonomy): Eukaryota > Metazoa > Chordata > Actinopteri > Cypriniformes > Cyprinidae > Tor > Tor tambroides. The sequence goes on along the minus strand of JAFVLL020039600.1, from coordinate 6,263 downwards.
CACCAGTCACATCAATACCCTGTTTTTTCTTCTCTGCTACTGGCTAGATAGTACTACTGAGCACCTGTTAGCATAATATTCAGCCCCCCTTTAGACCCAGACAGACAGAATCCATCATGTAGTAAGGCAGGTCTTCATAGACCTTATGTAGAAATGTTAATGGCAGACAAAAGAAAATAACACATAATGGAACCTTATTGTTTATTTTAATGGTGTTTTATATAATAAACAATTTTGTTTGTCATTTAGTTATTTATTCTTGAAATTAAGCAATATTCCTTTTTTATGACCAGTAGGATAGGGTGGGCGATATACCGACAGACACGATTAACCGGTAGAGATTTTGGATTACACTGTCACGTGACGTTGCTGTGCCACGTGGTCATGAAAATGTATTGCTTGCACACGTTTTTACTCATTGCTGTTTAAAAATAAGTGTTTGTAAGCCGCTGAAATGCAATCAGCAGCGAAAGAGAACTGATTTCACTATATGTGCACGCTGTCTGAGAGGTGCGCACATGTGAAGTCCATGCTCATAGAGCGCAGGAGTATTGAGCAAAGTTATTTTTGCCGCTTGAACAGTTAAATACACACATTTTATGTGTCAAAATACCCGTCTTTGTAAGTATCCTCATAAACGCAGTAATTTAGGTCTTAAATGAAAGCAAACAGCTGAGAAAGAAAACACATGTGGCAGTATACCTATTGGATCCGGGCAGCTCTTAAAGTGACAGCAGTCTAATATTCCCTCTGTCTGTAATTAATGTTAATCAATCAACAAAAGAGAGAAAATCTCTCCCTACTCTTGATTAAATCACTTTTGTAACTTTAATAAGAAGAAATATATATATGTCATTTATTTATATATATGCAGTGTTTTATACATTTGATTACTTTATATAGTGTATGTAGCATTTCTTATTGATTTGTTCTACTCATTTTTTTGTCCTATTGCTTGTAATTAATGTTCTTTTTAAACTGCTGACTGTTTACTTGTCAGTGAGCTTGAGTTTTTTATTATTATTATTATTTAGGCTAGTATTAGTTTTCTGTGATATTGACACTGGTGACAAGAATTATGAAATATCTTGATATCATATTTTGATATCATAAAGACCTTATTTAAAGCAAAAATAACACTATCGTGAAAAAAAATTACTCATACTGTGATATAAGATTTCATATGGTCATATTGCCCACTCCTAGGATAGAGATATTTTTTTATGTGTCAGTTAAGCAATATTCAGAACCAAAATGATCATTAACCAACAAAAAAAACATTATATGCATCATGAATGTTACAGTTGTTAAAGAATACAATTATCATGTATTTTTATTCTGTATTATTACCATTGCTTTTATCATCATTATTATATATTATTATCATTATTACATTATATATATATATATATATATATATATATACAGTATATATACTGTATATACACACACACACATCTCTACTATATTCATTTAATAATTGTCTACATGTTTAATACTTTTCATTTATGGAAGATGTATTTTCAATTGATATTAGGAGTGTATTGTTGCATGCATGTTAATAAAGCATACATGCAAAAATACACTCCTCATATCAATTAATATGTTTTAGAATATTTACAGTACTCATATTTTGGAATATCTAGTTATTCATTCTAACATTCTATTTTCTAATCCTTATATAATGCTGTCATTATGCTGTTGAAATTCTCATTTCAACTCTTCCTTTCTCTGACTTTTTAGCTGCACAGAGTGAGCAGAGGGAGTGTGCGTACGCAGAACAGCAAGATGGAGAGGGACACATCTTTCTTGAGAACTCCACCATTCGCTGTAATCATGGAAGTCACTGCTTTGGACTTTGGGTGAAAAAGAATAATGAAATTCAGCTAAAGAAGCAAGGTATATAAATACATTTCATGCACATGCACACACACACACACACAAACACACACACACACACACACACAAAGAACTTTGCAGTCAGTCTCACCTTGATTTCCTCCATTTAAAACAGGTTGCTGGACAAATATGGGTGACCATCAGGAGTGCTATGACCGCTGTGTTGTGACCAGCCCACCGTCAATGGCCCTGAATGGAACATCTCGATTCTGCTGCTGCAACAAAGACATGTGCAACCTGAACTTCACTGAGGACTTCCCACCTCCTTCCCCGACCACCATACAGCCTCTACGTGAGTGTGTGTGTGTGTGTGTGTGTGGTTCATAGAGATATAGATAGTGTTCAGCAAATGAATACAAATGAGTTTGAGTGACAGATGTGTTTGTACTAACAGTAGGTACAAATGAAAGACAGGGGTTACATTTAATTAGTTATTTTCAATTATATTATTCATTTTTATTTATAATTATTAACGTTATTTAATTACTACTATTAATTAATAGCACATTATTATATTGGCAAACTATTTGTTAATCCTAGTTCATTTTCTGGTCCATGATTTAACATTTTGTCTTTGAATCCTTCAAGATTCTCGCCAACTTCACAGAGAGGAAGCCATAGTGGTCGCATTAGCAATTGTGTCCATGGTTGCTGTCCTCATCATTCTGCTTTTTTTCAGCTACCGCATGCTAAGAGGTGCGTTGCCGTCGTGATGTTATGATGCTTTTCATGTATGACTCAATCCTGATGATGAAATTACCTATGTGCATGTGGATTTATATGCCCGTGTGTATTCCAGGACGTGGTAAACACTCTCTGCATACCTTGGATATTCTGGAGACTGCGTTTTCCTCTCCTTCTCTGGATTTAGACAACCTAGTACTGCTGGAGGTGACCAATCACAGCTTAATTATTTTCTCCGCTCCATTTAAGCAAATATAACAGTAGACTGACCTCACGGAAAATGTGATTTTATGGAAAAAAAAAATAAAAAAATTTGTATTGAATATTGATGAAGCGACATAAACTATGTAAAAATACATTTTGATTCAAAATATAAATCTTTTCTAACAATATAAGCTTTACTATCACTTTTTATCCATTTAACACATCCTTGCTGAATAAAAGTATTAATTTCTTTTGAATGGTAGTGTATATTGTAACACAAAAAATTCTATTTTGAATAAACACTGTTCTTTTTAACTTTTTGTTTGTCAAAGAATCCTGAAAAAGTATCACAGGTCCCAAAAAATATTAAGCAGCACAACTGTTTCCAACACTGATTATAAATCAGCATATTAGAATGATCTCTGAAGGATCATGTGACACTGAGTAATGATACTGAAAATTCAGCATTGCATCAAAGGAATAAATTATATTTTAAAGTATATTAAAATAGAAAACTGTTATTTTAAATTGCAATAATATTTCACAAAATGACTCTGTATTTTTGATCAAATAGATACAGCCTTGATGAGCATAAGAAACTTCTTTAAAAAACAAATAAAAATCGTACTTATCCCAAACTTCTGAACTGCAGTGTATATATTTTTTACTTTCTATTTATACTTTTCATACTTTTCTCACTTGTTTTTTCTCTTTCTGTTCCTCACAGCTGATTGGCAGGGGCCGGTATGGCACAGTGTATCGTGGTTCACTGGACGACCGATCTGTGGCGGTGAAAGTTTTCATTTCTGCTAACCGGCAGCAGTTTACTAATGAGCGTATGATTTATCGCCTCCTCCTGAATCATGAGAATGTAGCACGCTTCTTAGAGAGTGAGGAACGTGTCGGTACAGAAGGCCGGACAGAGTTTCTCCTCTTGCTGGAGTTTTACCCGCATGTGAGTATCGCAAGAACACTGAGAAACCCAAACTAGCCGCCCAAAAAGTAGCAAACGCAAAAACTTTTTTCCTCTCAGGCATTTAGTCTGTTCGTGTTTTTTCTCACACATTCCTTCTTCTCTACATCAGAGCTCCAAAAGTGCGAGCGCATGCATTTATTTTGTGGTTATATTTAGAGACCCGAGGGATCTGATGTCACGTTTGATCTTCTGGTAACAGCATCTCACAAGTGTAATGCGATATCTTTGGATATCACCTAAAACCCGCTTACTCTCCTCCTTCAGTTTTCCTCTGTGTCTTTTTCATCCTCTTGTTCTTTTTTTGCATTTATGGTACAAGGAAAAGATTACAATTTAGCAGAATATCCTCACACCCACAACACACTCTCTTGATGTTATGGAGGAAGAGAGAGATTATTGAGTGAGCTGAGAAGTTTTCAATTATTCATAACCGTGGGCTTTCAGCCTGTACTTCCTGTGGGCTAACCTGAAGCCAGGTTGCCATAGTGACAGGAGGCATCCCGAGGTAGTCCTGAAGTATGGCAGGAGTCCATTAATTGTGCTACTCCTGTAATTTTGAGATACACCGCTGCTTTTCATTCTTGCTCTGCACTTTAATCTCGTCCTCACTCCTCTTCCCCTCCTCTGCCCCCCTGTTTTTCCTGTGCGTTCCTCCCTGTACTTTGCAGATGATTTCCTCTGAATAGAGTACTCCCTCTGTCTTTCCCAGGGCTCTCTGTGCACGTATCTGAGCGGGCGGACTGTGGACTGGCTGAGCTGCTGTCGTTTGGCTCTGTCCGTCACCAGAGGGTTGGCGTACCTGCACACAGAGATACAGAGAGGGGGTGAGACACAAAATAACAAATAAATTCATATTTCACTCACTTGTCGTTCCAAACCCGTATGTTTTTCTTTCCTCTGTGAAATACAAAAGCAGAATGTTGATGAATATAATGGCCACTCTTTTTAATTAAATTTTGGTATACACTACTATTCAAAAGTTTGTGGTCAGTAAGATTTTTTGGGAAAGATATTAATATTATATTGCAGCAAGAACACATTACATTGATCAAAAGCAAAAGTAAAGACATTTATAATGTTCCAAAAGGTTTCTATTGAAAATGTTTTTTAAAAACGTTTTATTCATCAAACAAACCTGAAAAAAAATCACAGTTTACACAAAAATATTAGGCAGCACAACTATTTTAAATACTGATAATAATGATTCTTGTGCATCAAATCAGCGTATTAAAATGATTTCTGAAGGATCATGTGACACTGAAGGCTAGAGTAATGGCTGCTAAAAATTACAAGAATGAATTACATTTAAAATAGAAAGCAGTTGTTTTAAATTGTAATAATTTTTCACAGTTTTTACTGTATTTGTGATCAATTAAATACAGCCTGGGTAAGCAAACAAGACTTCTTTCTTAAAAAAAATTATTTACTGACCCTAAACTTTTGAAAGGTAGTGTGAACTGGAGGCTGTCAAGCTGTAAATCAGATAAAAGGTGTCATGTTATAAGTATGGATTATGGATGTGACAGTGGGTGTGTGCGCTTTATTTATAGCTTCAGTCTGAGAAAGCAGGAAGGCAGGGATGGGGCGTAATTCTCAATGCTTTTTTTAGTTTTCTTTGTCTTTGTTTCAGTGTGAAGTGCTCTAAAAGTGTTTTATTTAGTGTCAGAAAAATGCATGGAAATGAAAGGCATAAAGACTGTGACAGAAAGAGAGACTAAAGAAAGAATGAAAGCGATGCTATGTCTTCATCTTCAGTGCAGTCATCCTGATATATAATGACACATCCTTTTTTAGCTCACAGAAATTGGCAAACTTCCACATACAAATGCACACTCATATATATACTCTCATACACAGCATTATTATATAACAGAGTGGACTGGCTCTAAAATCTGTTTGGATGGCCCACAGCCAAACCAGTATAGATTTGCAAACAAATATTCATTTCACACAATTGTGACCACTACCAATGACAGTGTAGGGGTTAATCACCTATATTACCTTTATTGGTAATCAGTAAATAAATGCAATTATTTACTGACAGAATAGATTAAAAACAATGATAAAATGAATATATTTAATAAAATAGTCATTACTTATTTAATTACATATTTCAGTGTCTTTTGTAAAACAGAGGAAACAAACATAAGCCACTTGAAGCTGTGCATTACATTTATTTATTACATTTACTAAGTGTTTTAAGCACTTGTGCCTAACTACACAACTTAAATGGGTAAAATCTCTGTTACATTGGTTATTTCTGGAGACACAAGTGGGTCCTAGTGCTCTCTAGTGGTAATTCTGATATTATGATTCACTCTCATGTAATTTTCTCTCATCTCTCATCTCTCATCCCACTCTTCCCCCTTTATCTCTCTTTTCCTTCCCTTTCTTCTTCTCATTGTTAGATGTGTATAAACCGGCCGTGTCCCACCGGGATCTGAACAGTAGGAATGTGCTGGTGAAGACAGATGGCTCATGTGTGATCAGTGATTTTGGA